>WYDI02022190.1:0-21083 GCA_009867235.2 Psittacus erithacus
ACAGTGCCAACAGAGCTGCACAGCACCAGCACGGAGCCGCACAGTGCCAACAGAGCTGCACAGCACCAGCACGGAGCTGCACAGTGCCAACAGAGCTGCACAGTGCCAGCATGGAGCTGCACAGTGCCAACAGAGCTGCACAGCACCAGCACAGAGCTGCACAGCACCAGCACAGAGCTGCACAGCACCAGCAGAGCTACACAGCCTTGGCAGACTCGGCCCTTCCCCAGGACTCAAGGCTCTGTCACAGCAGTGCGCTACCATAGTACCAGGTTCTGCACACTGTTACTTACCGAGCCCTGAAGCCTTCACAGTGAAGGTCTGGTGTGCCCGAGACCTCTCAGCTCATGACACCGGTGGCTTTGAAGCACTGGGGACTGTCAGGACAGGCGGATGGAACACTGCAGGCCGTGGGCCACCACTCCTCTGCATGGAGCCTGCGCGATGGGGTGGACCAGCCACGTGAGCTCTGCACCAGGTGTTCTGTGGCTGTGTCATGTTGTTGTACCTGGGATGTGTCATGGGACAGGAGCCTTGTGCCACAAGGCTGCTGTGAGTGGGACACTTTATGGGACAGGCGACTCACACGTCCCTTCTTCCTCTGCAGTGAGTCAGTGTTGGGAGGTCTCCCGATGCTCCATGGGCAGAACCAAACAGGCTGCATGTGTGCTCTCCAGGATCCCCAGGTCCATCCTGGATGCCAAGGGCCAGAGGTTGTCTTACAGAGGCACCGAGAGCTCTTCTGGGTCCTTCCCTGGGAGGGACACAGGACATGGACAAGTCCTGCAGTGATTCCCTCCCCAAGCACCAGCTGCTCTGCACGCATAGGGTACTGTGCATTAGCTCCAGATCCATCTGCTCAACTCTCCCAAGTCACAGCTTTTCACAGTCCCCTCTTGTGTGCTCTAAAAGCAGCAAATCCCGTATCAATGGCAACCACAAGAAGCTGGTATCGTTCCAAGTGTGTGTTTCTGAAGACGGTGACAAAGATATTCAGCCTTGAGGGATAAGGGTGTGTGGGCAGCGAGGTTTGCTTTGCTCTTATCCTGGACAACACTTCTCCGTGCTGGTGCCTCAGCAGCTGCATTTTTGATCCCAGGGAGTTGTGACTCACTGTTTGCAATCCCTGAGTTACCAAACTGCAGGTGTGCCCTGCAAGGCACAGTCAGCTGGAACTGACATGGGTTTAGGAGGGTGTTAAAGCTTCAGTTACTCTGTGCAAGCACTCAGGGCTGGCTCCAGACCCCTGCCCCAATTTGTGGCAAACAGAAAACAGCTCCTTTGACTTCATTTAGATGAACAGGGTCTCGCCGGGTTTGTCCCATTCCCTGCTGCAGACCGGTGCTGTTCACAGGGGGGTGATGCTCCCTCTTCGGGTCACACATCCGGCAGCCTGCGGTGGGAACGAACCAGGGCTCAGTGAGGCTGCCCCTGGGGAAGGGGCCACTGCCCACCCCATGTACACACACGCCCAAGGCCCATGAACAGCCAGGCTCTGGCAGAGGCTTTGATTCAGCCACAGGGGATCGTTGTGCAGGAGACATGTAAATCCCTATGGTACTCACAGAGCATCACCCAGGGAAGGAGGACTCCAGGGTTCAGCAACCTGGTGGGAAATGTGCCTTATCTCCCAGAGAGCACTGTGCAGATAGGGGCTCTGCAGCAGGCACAGCAGGAGCTGCCAACCTGCACATGGCCCCCTCTTGCTGCTGTGAGCGGGATCCTCAGCTTCCTCCTGGCTGGAGAGATCCTGCATAACTGAGGCTTCAAAATCCAGGTTTAAACTCTCTGTGAACAACGGGCTTTGAAGTAAATTCACCAGCAAGTGCTTCCCTTCCCAAAAGCAGAAGAGGAGGAGCTGCTCCGTGCAGAGATGGAAACTGAAGTTACTGTACTGAGCGTGGCGGGTGATGATTCCTTGCTGGGCTTCCCCAGCACCGAGGGCAGGATGGTGGCCCCTGGGACTGTGCGGGTCTGAGGTGGGTCCTGGCACCAGGCTGGTGGGACCTGAAAGGGTCAGAAGGAAAGATGCGCGCTCAGGGCAGCGGGCGCTGAATGACAGCGCTGTGTTAATGCACAGCCCTTCTCTTGTGCCGCCCCCCCGTGCCTCACCCTGGGGACAGGCACCGCCTCCTGCAGCACCCCCGGGACAGGCACCCATCACCCAGGGCCTGGCAGATCGCTGGGATGGCAATGGCAGTGGGACCATGGAATCCCAGCCTGGTTTGTGCTGAAGGGACCCTAAAGCTCCTCCAGCTCCAACCCCTGCCATGGGCCCGGACACCTTCCACCGGAGCAGCTTGCTCCAAGCCCCTGTGTCCAACACAGTGCCAGGCCGCGCTGACGCGGTGACCCCACCGCGGGTCAGGCAGGACGCTCCGTTATCCCGCGGGTCTCCATGGCTCTGACCCATCCCCGGCACCGGGCGGGCGCTGCCTCCCGGGGTGCGCGGGACGGGAACCGGGCCCGGCCCCTCGCTGCCGCCACGGTCCCTGCGGGGAGCGGTGCTCAGGAGCCGCCACGTCCGCCCCGCCGAGGGGTGGCGCTGACGCTGCCGGCACCGCCCCGTGGCGCGCCCCGCGCGCCCTCTGGCGGCCACACGCTGTGCCCATCTCTGGCTGCTTCAGTTCCATCGCCGATGAGGTTTAAGAGCAGTTAAAAGGGGGTTTATATATAGGTATGTATATAATATATATATAAACCTTTAGATAAAGGATTTTATATACCCTATATACCTTTATATAAGGTATAACGAAGGGGCCCCCTCTCTGCGTTGTTTCCTCCCTCCTGCAGCACGCAGCAGGCTCAGCTCCTCCCAGCACCCACAAGACACTCTCCCATTGTGCCACATCGGCCCTCTGTGCTTCCCAATGCTCTGTCCCACCGCTAGGCACACACAGCGCGCTCCGTAATTCCTGAGTCTCATGGTCCAATGTAGGGAGGAAACCAGATCGTGTGCAAAGCCAGGGAGAGGGAGGTGCAACGAAAGGTGGACATGGAAGGGGGGAGATTCCTGCGGGAACTAAAGAACCCCCGAGCAGGCAGTGCCCGGCAGCATCACCTCTGTGCGGTGATCACCTCAGCCCGGCCCGGCGCTGAGCCCAGTGCCGAGCCCAGCGCCGCCATTCCCCATCCCATGGCACTCAGAGGCGAGTGTCCCGGCAGGACTCGCGGTGTTTGCGGAGCAGAGGCTCTGGGAGCGGTGCTGAGACGCTCAGGAACGGGGTTGTAAAAGCAGCCAGGCTGGAAGAACTCCAGATCCAAACTCACACCAGTGAGGAAATCCCTTCCGATACCTGACAACCTCATCAGGGGCTTCTCTCTGTGCCTCAGACCGGGATCTTAGAGGAAGACCGAGTCCTGGATCACATTATGCAGCCACGAAAAGCGCTATCGCACAGGGCTCGCCGGCCGCAGCCCCGCTCCGGCCACCACTGCAGGCACCACCCGCTCCTCCTCAGGCGCTCCGCACCCCGGCAGCGGGCCTCAGGCGCCGCTGGGCGCCGCCATCGTGAGCCTCCTCCCTCTGTGGGCGCCGCCATCTTGTGCCCTCCCCGTACAGCGCGGGCGCCGCCATCTTGTGCCCTCCCCGTGCTGAGTCGGCCATGGCGGGGCTGCTGTGCCGCCTGCTGCTGTGCCTGGCGGCCGGGGCCACCGCCGAGCTGCTGCTGGAGGAGGCGCGGCGCTCCGTGGACCTCAGCACGCACCTCGCCAAGGTCTCTGCCGAGCTCAGCCTCGCCAATGCGGCGGCCACGGCCGCCTCCTCCTTCCTGCTGGCGCTGGAGCCCGGCCTGGAGCCCCGGCTGGCCTACCTGGGCGTGCAGGTGAGCAACGGCGGCGGTCCCGGTTCTGGGGGCCCCGCCGCCCGCAGGGACACGTCGGCACCGCGGTGGCGGCACCGCGGCTGCATCGTGAGCCGCGAACCGGGGGTCTTGTTTCGGTACGGGCTACAGCGGGTGCGCGGCCCAAGCGGCAATGGGGGAGGCGGGACAGGCGCTAATAACGGCGTTCCTGCGGTAACGGGAGCGGAGCAGCGGCGCTGGGCCCCAGGTCCGCGGTGCAGGAGGGTCCTGAGCCCAGCGGGACTTGCGCTGATCCCGTGGCCGATCGCTCTCCGCTACAGGAAACACAAGGGGGAAGGTCACAAAAGCAGCTGCTCGAGGTTGTCTTTTGCACAGTGCCAGTGGCTCTGCGGGCTTGGGAAGCCAAGAGTCACCCGAAGACTCTAGGGTCTGTGCTTGCGCCGACCTCACCACAGTGTCTGTTAACGGGGAACACTCTAAAAGGGGCTTGTTTTTGTGATAGCTTGCTATCAGGGTGTACTTCCTGGAGTCATGTCCCTAAAGAGTGGATAGAAACCAAATGGAGCTTACCCCAGACACATTAAGTCTCTGAACAGCAGCACACTGATCAGTCTGTTGTTTTGGAGCAGGTGAAGGGTGAGGAAGAGGAGGAGAACACCTTGGAAGTGAGAGAGACTAAAGTTAAGGGCAAAAGGTGAGTCAATAACTAGTGTTGTGCTTGGGAGTTCCAGCATCATCCTCATAGTGCAGCAGGAATACAGCCTCAGTCCCCCACGGCTGGAGATCCCAGTCTTCTGGTCCCCAAAAGGTCCACTCTGTACTTAGGTGCACGCTGGGTGCTGCAGAGCCAGGGCACACGAGCAGCCAGACCCAGTCCCTGCAGCCCAGGAGGCCCCAGTAGAAGCCATTCCCCTCCCTCAGATGCTCTTTCCTTGGGAGATGGCACTTGTGGGTTTAGGTCTGTGCACTGAGCGCAGCACCAGCAGCACATACCTGCTCCTCACAGCCACCCATAGCTGAGAGTGAGGGCACAGCCTTGTAAGGGAGAGAGCTCTCTCTTAAATGCAGCTTAGAGGGTCTCAGCTGTGCTTTGGCTTGGTCTCAGTGCCTTGAGTAATGCCCTGTCCCTTTATTAAGGGATATAGGTAAGAGAATCATTGTAGCTGTGATCATGCTGTTACCCATTGCTCCCTTTTAAGGTCTCAGAAGCCTGGCAGTGGCAAGTACAGAGAGATCCTGAGGCTCTTGAGCACCAGTGGCTCTGTGAAGCAAAGACTGTAATTGTGCCTGGACACGGTTCACCCTGTGCCGCCTCCCCAGTCAGGAGGAAGCACATCCTCTGGGATGGGGCATCTGTGCACCTTGGAGGAGCAAATAAAATCCTGGCTGCAGTCACACAGGGGGGTTGCAACTGGAGGAGCTCTAAGCCCTTTCCAACCCAAACCAGTCTGGGAGTCTGTGATAGCTGGGCTCCATCCCCCAGGGATGTTGCAGGGGTTGGATCTGAGCGCTCTCTCAGGGCAGATCTCTCATGACTTACCTGTTCTTCCATCTTCCAGTGGGAAGTTCTTCTCAGTGAAGCTGCCGTCTCCTTTGGCACCAGGAGCCAAGCTCCGGGTATCTGTAGAAATGGTTTTCACGCATGTCCTGCAGCCCTACCCCACGCACATCACCCAGAGCGAGAAGCAGTTTGTGGTCTTTGAAGGGAATCACTATTTCTACTCCCCGTACTTCACCAAGACCCAGACAACCCGGGTCAAACTGGCCTCCAGGAACGTGGAGAGTTACACCAAGCTGGGCAACCCCTCCCGCACCGAAGACACGATCGAGTACGGCCCCTTCAAGGACATTCCTCCGTACAGCCAGGTAAATGTCTGTGCAGGGAGGTGCTGGCTCTGCAGAGAGCATCTTGCTAAGATGGTACCTGCGTATCAGAGGCTGAGGGGTGGGAAGCAGAGGCTTTTGTGTAAGAATCATAGGTCAAGCCTGAGTTAGCTTGCATGGAGGTGGGAGGACGTGCTCCAGCAAGGTGCTCCTTGTGCAGATGTGATTGCTGACCTCTGCTTGGTCATGGCTCTGGCAGGGGTGTATTTGCAGAGGGGAAAACTGCACATCTACATCCCTCACTGCTCTCAGTCAGGTGTGTGAGTACAGCCCAGGTACCCAGTGCCCTGTGTGAGCTGGGCAGGGGTGGCTCCAACCTTCCCGTGCACTCAGCTTCACCTCTGTGAGTCTGTCAGGGGGGTTCCTCTATGGGACATGAAGATAATTGTAAGGGGAAGCCGCTCCTTGCTTCAGGTCTAATAGTTTAGCTTTTCCCTTGTCAGGACACTCTGAAGGTGCACTATGAAAACAACAGCCCGTTCCTGACCATCACCAGCATGACCCGGGTCATCGAGGTGTCTCACTGGGGCAACATCGCGGTTGAGGAGACGGTTGATTTGAAGCACACAGGAGCAGTGCTGAAAGGGCCTTTCTCCAGATATGACTACCAGCGCCAGCCAGACAGCGGCATCTCCTCTGTCAAGTCCTTTAAGGTTGACATTTTGCATAATTACTTTAATTCGACTCTTATTTTTCCTGTGGCTTCTCCCTTTCTTGCATCCCCAGAGGGAAGAAAAATAGACTTGTCCTTTTCTTTGGTACCATACCCAAGTAATGAGGGAGTATTAAAACTCTGATCCATTTTCAGAGGGCTCATGCTAGACAGGAATAGCTCCTGGAGGTAGAATTAGGAGGTTGCATCTTTCATCACATCTGTTGGGCAAACAAACTGTGTATACCTGGGTGGGTGGTGTTCCTCCATGCTCCCAGCCAATCTCAGGGACCCTCTAAACCCCTTAATCCCTGTGCAGACAGTTCTGCTTTCCATTCTCAACTGTTCAAGGGCCATTTGTTCTGGCCCCACCCTCTTGTTTTCAGAGCTGCCTTCCCTGTCATATCCTCATCATGTTGAACAGCATTAATTGTAAGCTGACCCATTCAGTCCTTGCTCACAAAGCACTGGGAGAGTTCAGGCTGTGGCTCTGCTGGCCAGACGTGAAAAGGGTTTTGCATTTTCATCTGAACCAAACCCTTTCTCACTGCTGGAAGCCTCCAGGGTTGGTGGTGGTGTTCTCTAGGCTGGTGCAGCCAAAGAGAAATCTCATTTTGCTGAGCACAAAGGCAGCAGCAAGCTCTGTGGGGCAGTGGGCTGGAGTGAAGAGGGTATTGCTGTCCTGGTGGGCAGGATGGACTCCCTCGATGGCTGGGGTATTGGAAACTGGGTTGGAGGAAGCACATCCATTTACAGGCCAAGTGATTTTGGTGCTGTCAGCCACCTGTGTCGCTTATAATAGCACAGTTTCACTGCTCAGTGCAGCTGAGTGGCCATTTTGCATCTCCCATGTGGGAGCAGGGGTTCCTGATCCTTCACAGCCATTGCTGCTTTTCCCAGTTCCACTGGGAATAACTAATGAAGCACTGACTGCTGCTCCTTTCCACACAGACCATTCTTCCCGCTGCTGCTCAGGATGTCTACTACCGAGATGAAATTGGAAACATCTCCACCAGCCACCTCCTTGTCCTGGATGACTCCGTGGAGATGGAGATCCGGCCCCGCTTCCCACTCTTTGGGGGATGGAAAACCCATTACATCATTGGCTACAACCTGCCGAGCTATGAATACCTCTACAACCTCGGTGGGTGATGCAGGGGAAGGGAGTAAGAAGCTTTCTCTGTGTATAAAGGTGGTTGCTGCACAGTAAAGTGAAAGCTGTGCCATGCTGCACCTCAGCAGCAAGAGGTGCTGGCTGATCTTTGTGGAATGTGCAAATCCACCTTCTCTGTGCTGCCTTCAGACTTCTGCAGAGCTCTGGTTAAAATGGACTTGAGAGAGCTGGTGACCCCGCTGCACAATGCACCCTCAGTCCTGTGAGGAGCTGAGCTTCAGGACCACCCCTTGTTCTCTGAGCACCTGTAACCCCCTGCTCTGCCCTCCCTTAGGTGATCAGTATGCCCTGAAAATGAGGTTTGTGGACCACGTGTTTGATGAGCAAGTCACAGACTCCCTGACTGTCAAGATTGTCCTGCCAGAAGGTGCCAAGTAAGTGTCATTGCTCCTGGCTTGTTACTGCAGATGCTGCTGTGGTGGTGGCATTTATCCAGCTTACTGGAGTGGCTTGAGGACAGTGAAACAAACCCAGGACTTTGCATGTGGAGGAGAGCTTGGAACACCGCTTTGCTTCCTTTTAGAGTGTTGTTTAAACTGCATAATTGGCCTTGTGCTAGAGGCCACGGTTGGCCAGCCAAGTCTTAGGTTACATCATCTCAAACACTGTACAGTCATACAGGACTGTGGTTTTATCCACAGGAATATCCATGTGGACAGCCCCTACGAAATCAGTCGTGCTTCAGACGAGCTCCACTACACTTACCTGGACACCTTTGGACGTCCAGTTATTGTGGCACACAAGAGCAACCTGGTGGAGCAGCACATCCAAGACATCGTGGTGAGTGTGGCCTCTGTGTGTGGTTAGCCTGAGCAGTTGTGTGTCCTCCAGACTCACCAGCTGCCTGAGGAGAGGAGTTCTCTCCCATAGTAACAGGGGTCACTGCTTTCACTCAGTGTTTGGAACTTCTCTTCTAGGTTCATTACACCTTCAACAAGATCCTGATGCTGCAGGAGCCTCTGTTGGTGGTTGGAGCCTTTTACATCTTGTTCTTCACAGTGATTGTCTACGTGAGGCTGGATTTCTCCATCACCAAGGTGCTGTATGCTGGAGAGCCCTGTGGGAGCATTAGTGGCTCACTCAGCTGAGGGATGGAGACCTTACACGCCAGTAATTCCTACTGAATGTTCCTGCTGATCAGCTACTTTACTCAGTCCTTAACTGGAGCCCTGTTTTCATGCTGCCTGAGCATTGATACTCCTGCAGGGTTTGAACTGGTGTGCTCAAGATAACCAGAGTTTTGCCTTCTGGATAAGAAGGAATTCCCCCTGGGATGCAGGGATCTCCACAGTTCTTCTGCAGTGTTTTCACTTTTGTTGGGCTTGGCTGAGTGCTAAAACGTGCTTGTCCCAGTCAGTACTTGCACCATTCACCTGATTACTGTCAGTGACTTAACTGCAAAAGGAGCAAGTTCTGTAACAGTCCTGTGCCAGACTGCAGTTGTGGCTTGATGGAGGTTAAAGATAGGATTGCTTTGATCTTCCCTTGTGTCCTGTTGCAGGATCCAGCTGCTGAAGCCAGGATGAAGGTGGCCTGCATCACAGAGCAAGTGCTGACTCTGGTGAACAAGAGGCTGGGGCTGTACCGCCACTTCGATGAGGCAGTGAACAAATACAAGCAGTCACGGGACATCTCCACCCTCAACAGTGGCAAGAAGTCTTTGGAGACGGAGCACAAGGCTCTGACAAATGAAATAGCCTCTCTGCAGTCCAAACTGAAGACAGAAGGCTCTGACTTATGTGATAAAGTAAGAAATTGCAATGATTTTTTGTTAGGCTCTCCTATTCTACTCTTATCATCTATCCTATGCGAGTTCTAATTTGGAGGTTAGTTTCTGCAGCCTGTCTTGTAGGACTTTTTTCCTCTGGAAATGGCTTGATCCTTGCCAGGGTGTGAGGATCAGGTTTATCTGTTCGCAGTATTGGTTATGCAGCTCTTTAAGTGCTGCTGCTAAACAGCTGCTTGTGCTGTTCCTGAAACAGCCCTTGAACCGGCTGCAGGATCTGTTCACAGTAATGCTTCTGTAACACAATCCTGATGCTTCTCATGGAGCTTGTGACAGTGACAAGCAAAAAAAGGAAGCTATCACCACATTATCAGTCCCGACTACACTGCTGACACCAGCCAGACCAAAATCTGCTCCCTCATCTTGCACGTGTGAATTTGGTGCTGACAGAAGCTTGGTAACGTGATGCTCCTCGGGGGTATTTGACTGTGCCATGTTGAAAGCCACAGCGCAGTGAGCACACACTCACCTGGAACAGCCACTTAGCCTGAAGTGAGGGACACTTCTGTCCCTTAAGGTCCACCTTGCTTAATCTGTTACTGACTCAAAGAGTAGCTCTGTCATTGCAGACCTACTTCTCACACACCGTTAACTGTAGGGATGCAGCTTCGTGCTGTCATAGTTGTGATTTACCTGGAAGCCTTTAGAGTCTGTTGTTAAGCTCTCTTTAACAGTCATTGCTCCTCCATCTTGCAAGTGTGGCTCCTGGTTCCTTGGAGCCCTTTTATCTATGCTGCTTAATTATACATTCATGAGATACTCATAATGTGATGGCAGAGAGAGGGGACGGCTCAGGAGGCAGTAATCAGGAAGTGGAGATGTTTCACTTAGCAGAGGCTTCATCTTTTGCTCTAGCTTGAGCATCGCTTCTCTTCCAGCTTCACTGCAGGGATATTTTGTGGTTTCCTCCCAACATTCCCTGTCTTTCTCCTCATCAGGTCAGTGAGATTCAGAAGCTGGATGGGCAGGTGAAGGAGCTGGTTCTGAAGTCCTCGGTGGAGGCGGAGCGGCTGGTGGCTGGCAAGCTCAAGAAGGACACGTACATTGAGAATGAGAAGATGCATTCCAGCAAGCGCCAGGACCTGGTCACCAGGATCGACAACATCCTCGATGCGCTGTAGCTGCTACAGTGCCCATGTGGAGGGGGGAGAGGAGCCTGGGAGGGGATACACATTGAGCCCAACCTCCTGCCCAGCAGCATTAGGGGAAAAGATGTGAAATGTCTGAAAGTATATTTTGGGTTTAGATTTCCTGTAGAGCCTCTCTGCTCAGCAGCATGCTGTACTAGGGACCACACCATTGTGCTGTTTGGCTGAGTGACAGGGTTCTTCAACAGACGTGGGACTCAGACAGCTTGTGTCTCCCACTCTGGGTTTCCCTGTGTAGCTGTGCCCTGACTAAACTCACGCAGGCAGCCGGTGTGAGCACAAGCACGCTTGAGGCCAATCAGAATGTTGCATCACCTCCAGAAAGAATAAAACCTTTGTTCTACTTTGAAGTAAACCCACTACTGCCTTGCTGTGTGTTGGACTGGGCTGGGGAGGTAGAGGGGCTGCTGCACGGGCTGGATGGCCCCATCCTGCTCAGGGCCAGGCAGTGCAGTGCCCTGGGGAGCAGGGTGCAGCCCTGACACTTCTTGGCTCCTGTGTGCCTTGAAGGCAGAGCTCTGCCACTCAGCAAGGTCCTGACCCCCCATAGGAGAAAGCCAAGCCCATGCTCTTTAGGCATGTGCATGCTCCTGCACCCCTATGGGGAGATAAAATGCACAACATAGCCCTTCCTGCTGCCTCTCACTGTGTGCCATGTGGCAGCAGTCACTGCATCCCTGAATCCCTGTCCCTGATCTCTGCCTTGCTGCTCCCCATGGAGGTGCTGTTGGGAGCCCTGAGGCCACAATCCTGCTTGACCAGGGTGGGAATGACCAACAGGTAGAATCAGTGAATCATCATGAACCTACTGAGCCAAAACAGAGAGTACTCCGGTAGGTACCAGGAGCATCCAAAGCCAAATAGGGCTCTGTGTCTGGGGCAACATGGGCAGGTCCAGGGGAGGAAAAGAGGGATCAAACCAATGGTCCCAGAGACACCCTTAACCTTCCCTGGCAGAGGGAAGGCAGTGCCACCCTTCCTTCCCCACGTGCCCAGCTTCTGCCTGGCTTCACATGCAGCCCAGACCCCCAATAGCGCAGTGGAGCTTGTGCCCATTACAAAGCCCACCGGGGCTGTTGGTGTCTCCGTGTCTTTCCCTCCCTATCCCAAGGGCTCTGCTGGATCACACACCCCAGCCCTCCCGCTCCTGGGCAGCTCCAGATCCTGCTTGTTAATGGAAACCACGGCTGCAGAGACAGCAGCTACAAATAGGCAGGATGAAGGCAGCTAAAAAAGCCTCCGGTCCCTGGGGAGAGCTGCCCCAGGTCCAGAGGCCAGGAATAAAACTGGGGCTGCAAGGAGCTGCTTTGCTCCTCTCCCTTCTGCTGTCCTCCTGGGTGGGTACAGCCTCCTGGACTCTGAGCCCATTCTGCCCCCAGTGCTGCTCCCTTGGGGCCAGCGCACACAAAGGGGAAGGGCAACGGGGTGAGTGACCCAGGGATGACTTTGGATGACTTTGGGACAATGAGCCCACTTTGGGGCTCATTGCGAGTCCAAGGCTCGGCTCCTATGCACTATTCAACTGGAGTATGCAATAGATGGGCACACACATGCTGTGATGTTCCCAGGGTGAGCTTCATCCCCCAGCGTGCTCCCCAACCTTTTACCTGCCCCCCCATGCCAGTGACCCCCAGGACTGTGAAGACCACCACGAGCAGGCACCCCAAATCCCAAAGCACACAGACTCCTCACTGAGCACCACCACAGGGGCAGCCTGAAACAGCAGCTCATACCCAGGGAACCCCTTCAGCAAACACAGCAGCAGCGACCTGCAAACCAGAACAGCTTCTATCCCTGGAATAGCCCGGAAAAGGAGCAGGAAACACCCGGCACCTACCAGGAGCTGCAGGAGAGCCAGAGCAACAGCACCTGATGGCAGGAAATAGCTCAATCAGAGCTGTAACTGCTTGCCTCTGCCAAATTTAAAGGGAGCAGCCCCCAATCCGTGTGGTGGAGGGAGGGTCTGTGGGGGGAATTGCAGAGCAGCAGGAGCAAAGGAGGGCTCAGATAAAGGAGCACCTGAGAGCCTGCAGCAGATTGGCATCTCATGGGTGATTGATTCAAGCCGAGCCTCACGGGGACCCCATGGTTGGTTCTGCTCCTGTGCAGAGTTTGGAACAGAAAGGTTGGAAGGGCTGAAGTTTGCCAGTGCAGGAACAGGAACGAAATGAAGAGAGAGGGGAGGAAAAGGAGTCTGTGTAGAAGAAGGAAAAGGAAACCACACAAAGGCAAGATTTGCCAGCAAAAGCGAGCAGCCATGATTTCAGGTCCCCAGCTCAGCGCAGCCTCAGCTCAGCGCGGGTGGCCTCCCACAGGTCCCCAGTGCTCCCCATTGCTCCCTTTGCACCCCACAGCTCCCCTCTCAGCAGGGTGCTGCCCCCCTCCCGCAGGTCCTGGGCAGCCAGAGAACAGCTTTTCCCTCTTGTCTCCACACTTACAGTGCTCCAAGGGAAACCACGGGACCAAAGACCTGCCCGGGACCGTCCAACCCCTCCTCCAGTGGTGCTCGAACTCAGGGGCTGGAGAGAAAGTCGGGTTTTATGGTCATGGGCGTTGTTACCCGCACCCACAGCCCCAGCCCCATCCATCTCCATGGGTGGGCACAGCCCGGTGCTATTTGTGCCCCATGGATGCTGCCTCCCCTCCCTGTGACACCTCCCTCCACTCCGCAGGGACCAGCCACCACACATCATCACTGGGCTGGGCTCGGAGCAGACCCCGCAGGTTTGTGGCCAGCCCTGGGAGGTGCCACGTGTCTGTGTGCCCAAAACCAGCCTGGTTTAACAACGCCTCTTCCAGCTGAGCTGATCCCACTTCCCGGGGAGGCAGAGCCGGGGTTCACAGGTGAGCTCCATGTGAGCAGCTGAGCTTTGGTGCTGCTGAGTTAGAGCCATGGGGGGTGTTCACCCCACACACACCCTGCACCAGCACAGCGGTTTGGTGAGCTCCCAGGTTCAACAGCATCCATGGTCTACTCCCATCATCTGTCCACGGAGCACCCCCGGCAGCAGGGCACAGCCCCTGGGGTACCCCAGCCCCATGGCAGGCCCAGCAGCCACCCCTGCACAGTGCTGCGGATGGACAGAGGAACTTCCCCATGTGCTCTGTCACCATTTCCCACCCTCCATCCCCACAGTGCTGCCCGGCTCTCAGTCTCCCCAGTCTGGAGGCTGCTCAGCATCATCTCTTGGCTGCAGACCAGGGGCACCCAGATGGTTTGGGGTCACCCTGGGCTGTTGCTCCTGCGGGAGTTGGGGTGTCTCATGCTCCCACTCCCAGCGCAGGGTGGGCCATGACCCAGATCAGGATCATATCCCTCCAGGTGCCAGCGCTGGGAAGAAGACTTCATGCCCATGGGCAGCAGTGCCAGGAGGGAGGGGAGAGGATCCCCTTAGCACTGGTGAGGTCCATGGCACCACCATGGCACCTTCATGGCACCACCACCACTAGAGGCCGCCACCAGCCGAGAGGCCACAACACCACGGTGACCACCACAACCTGCCCTGGTCCTCCCCGGCCCCACGGCTTGGGGCACCCATCCCTCCAGCAGCAGGGATGGCCACGGGCATCTCCTTGTTCTTCTTTCTGTTGGTTTAAATTTATCACGTTTCTCTCCCCCTCTCTCGCTCCTCCTCGTCCAATTTGTCTTCGGGGCTGACACGAGAGAAAACCCCAAATGACAGCTCCTGCCCGGTGCAGTTTTACCACAGTATCCTGAAAAAGGCATCTGGCGAGCTGATAGTGCAGGGGGGCTCCGGCGGGAACCCGGCCGGAAGCGCAGCGCTGGCGGCGGTTGAAGGGCCGATGCTTCAGCGCGGGCAGCAAACAGGAAACGTCCCCTGGGCCCAGGGAGCTGCTCCG
Source organism: Psittacus erithacus (assembly GCA_009867235.2). Lineage (NCBI taxonomy): Eukaryota > Metazoa > Chordata > Aves > Psittaciformes > Psittacidae > Psittacus > Psittacus erithacus. The sequence continues at coordinate 14,309 of WYDI02022190.1, forward strand.
GGGCCACCCCAGGGTCTGCAGGCACGGCCGATGCCACCCACCCCACTGCGGCCATGGCGGGACCCCCGGGACTCCAGTCCTCCCCAGCGCCATCCCACACCAGTGCCCATGTGCAGCTCTGAGCTGCCACCTCCTCCCGTGCACGGCAGAGCTGGAGAAACACCTCGATGCTGGCACGGGGCTCTTTTGCCACGGTGGCTGAGACCCGTCTTTGATGGCTCTGCCTTCAGAGGATGTCCCCCGTAGGAGCCACCAGCGCTTCACGGTGCCCATGGAGAGAAAACTTGCCCCAGCCTGAAGCCGGTGCTGTGCCGGGGGCTTTGTGGGCGGTGGGGAGCATCCCCCTGCATGGGGACACGAGGGCTGCACGTGGCGGTGGGACACGTGGCAGAGCGGCGGGATGCAGAGCATCACTTGGCCAGCAGGGATGCGGCTGCAGCAACCCCACAGCCGCAGGATGCAGAAAGCAAACCCGAGAGCATCCCGCACCTCCTGAGTGTCCCACGCTGTGCCCAACCCAAAGACAGGAACCCTCTCCCAGCATCCCCGGGAGCACAGGGGCAGGGGGCAGGGAAGAGCGAGCTCACGGCTAAAGCAGGAGCTGCACCGCACATCCTGCTGGGTCCTTCCTCACTAAGAGATGGCAACCCGGGCACATGGGCTCTGCCGGCTGCCTCTGTGTCATTGTGCCTCAAGGGGGGCTCACCTCATCCCCTCTCCCTCTGTTCCCTGCATTCCAGTAAGGACTGGGACAACCCAGGATCCACCTCTGCTCCCTGCCCTGTGCTGCTGCTGCCATGGGGTCCCAGGCAGCCCAGACCCCACTTTCCTGCTGCTCCGGGACTGACAGTTGTGGCAACACTTTTGTTGCAGCCTTTGGCTCCAGTAGCGATTGTACAAGCTGGAGGCATTCAGAGGGGACAGAGGAGGAGGATTTAGAGAGGTGATGCAGAAAGAGCGAACCCACATGGCAGGGGCCAGCAGCAGTTGGCAGGCAAAAGGTGTGAGCTCAGCTATAGAGGATCAAGTGGGTACCACCACAGGGGAAGTGAATTGCTTGAGTGCTAGAGCAAAAAAGGGAGAAATAGAACCAGAGCTTTGGGGCGAGCATCCCTGCAGAGTTCCCTGTCCTGGAGGAACTGGTCCCTGACAGCAAGGGCTGCCGTTCAGGGTACGTAAAACCCGGCTTGTGTGGAACGGAGCTGGTGGGACAGAGCTGCAGGAAGACTCAGCACTGGCGCCCTGCAGACCTGCGAGGAGGGAGAGGGAAACCAAGCGAGAAAGGGGCTGAAATGGAAAATGCCTCTCCCTGACTCCTCACCCAGCAGCGGGGGAAAGGGCTTGGGTCCTCCCCTGGCGGCAGCAAAGGAGCTGCAGCTCTCGGGGGGTGCTGTGCATTGAAAGAGCCCCCGCGCTCCCCACGGCCGTACCGCAGGTTTCAATGTGGTATCCCCGGTTCCCCGCTCCCGCTCCCGTCCCACGGGGGGCCCGGTCCCGGTGCCGCAGGGCCACACGCAGCCAGCAGGGGCCGCTGCAGGCCGCGAGGGGAGCCGCTGGGCCGCGTCCCGCGGGAGGAACCCGGCCCCTGCCCGGGCAGCGCGGGACAAACCCGGACCCTGCGGCGGGGGTGCGGGAGGGATGCGGGGCAGATACAGGAGGAATGTGGGAGGAACACAGCGGGGATGCGGGGCAGGTGTGGGAGGGATGCGGGAGGGATGCGGCATGAAGTTGTGAACAGGGCAGACAAGGCCCCCCTAGAGCCCAGCTCTGTGGCCACTTAGTTAAGCCCTGGTTTGTATCTGCCTTTTCTCTGATCTAACCTGGCGAGTCTTGTGTTTGGGATGGTCCCATGGGCAGGTTTTGAGAGGCTCGATACTGTCTTGTGAGAGATACACAAAAAGCCCAGTGCACAGCAGGGACTAGGAAGGGAAGGTGATGCACTGGAGGCTGGGTAAGGACATGGATTGTATCATTCAGGTGAGAAAGAGCATGTGACACAGCTGAGAAAGGAGGGACAGAGAGAAAATTACCACTGGGATCACCAAAGGCGATGGAGCAAAGGAAGCCTTTGAGGGGCTCTTGTACCTGCATGGCTGGAAGCTGCGGGCTCCTGGAGAAGTTCTGGTGATAGCAGGGGATGAGGCACTGCAGGAGACACTGAACCACCAGGATTCTCTGGCAAGGCCGGAGCAGCTGAGAGCAGTGACAGGCAGAGCTTTACGCCTGTGGGCAGCCATGGCAAAGCATCTTTAGTCAAGAGTCTTCCTGCCAAAGCTTCACACCAGCAAACCCGGCCTGGGCAGGGACCCACAGGAGATGAGCAGCAATGTGTCAGGCAGCAAGTGCTGCTGATGTCAGTGCTCAGGCTGGTGCAAGGGACAGCCCCCACCTGCAGAGGTGTGAGAGTCTGAGGACAGGGATTGGCAAGGGTGATGCACGTGCCTCAGGCAAACCCTCCATCCCTTCCTCCCTGCTGCGAGGCTGTAGAGGGGGATGCAGGTCTGCAGATGCAGCAATGCTGGGGAATGCAGCACCAACCCCGATGCCCCCCTGCGCGCTCCGGTGTCTGTTTGAGTGTGTCCGCCCGAGTTTCCTCCCCTCGCACAATCTGACATTAATCTCCCCCGTGCCGGGTCCTGCTCACGTTCTCTTTTATCACAGTTCCGTTGGTGCCAGGCTGAGCTTTCCGGGCGCCGGCGGGGCCCTTCGCCTGGGCCTGGTGCTGCCAAGCCCCCGCCGTCCCGCTGCCACCAGCCTCCCCCTCGCTGGTGGGAGCTGCTCACCACATCAGGATACAGAGCCCTGCACCAATTCCGGCCGGGCTTATTTCAGCGCTCTGGTCAACCGCAAGCGCGGCGGTTTCACAAACAGGGCACGCCAGCCCCGTGCAGCCTAACGGATGCTCCGGCTGCTCCCCAAGACCACACCGGTACCAGCGGGCTCCCCAGAGTGCGCCTAGCTTGGGGCTGGTGCCTCTGCTCCAGGGCAGCCACCCCAGGGCCATGCAGGTGAGGAGCCTGAGGTGTGTTGAGCCTCCTCGTTTCTCAGCCTTGCAGTGCCTCAGATAGCACGTGGCAGGCCCTGAGCAAGGCACAGGCTCATCTGCCTGCTCCTGGCAGCCCAAGTGCATCCATGGCACAGCACAGACCTGTTTCCATCGGGCACGGCTGTGTGAGCCGGGCTGTGGAGGGGCAGGATGGTGACAAGACCCGTGCTGGAGGAGCAGGGCCAGGCACACGCTCAAGTTTGCCACCACCACTTAGTGGGTTATCAGAGCTAACGAGTTATCACGTACAGAACAAAAGCTGCAGAGCTGTGGTTTCAGCAGGGAGCCGGGCAATCACTGCTGCTCACTGCTGCAGCGGCTCCTCACATCCCTGGCACTGCACTGCCGGCCTCGGGTGCACGTTTCTGCCCAGGCAAATCTGTTTCCTGGTGCCTGCAACTTCAGCAGAAGCTGGTGAGAAGGAACCGGGCTGAGGCGGCTCAGGGCAGAGAGCGCCCCAGGAAACCCACATGGGGATCCACATGGGGATCCACTGCCTCCCCCTGCCCAGGGCCTGCTCTGGGCATCACCTCGCACCCCGCAGGCAATACCCTCCTCCAGCCCTGCATGGGGGACACATCCAGCCCAACCTCAGCCCTGCAGGAGGCCTGGGCACAGGGCAGCTCCTGTGATGTTGGTGTGGGTCTCTGGGCAGCAGAGCCCTGGGAAACAGCAACCCAGCAAGGCAGGGGTTTGCTGCTCCAAAGGGTTTTTGCTTCTGATTACTCTTGATTGAAAATGTTTAAATAAATAAATGAATTAATTAATAAATAACTCTTATTTATTACTTGTCTGCCTGCATGCCCTGCCTGCTGCAAGGCTTTGCTGGTGCTTGCACACATCCCATCCCACTATCCCAGGGGTCACCAGAGCTTCCCAATGCCCTTGTGTGGCACAGAGATGCCCTGGGGAAAGCTGGCTGCTGCAGCGGAAGCTCCATGCTATCCTGGGCTCCCCATGCTCCACAGTACTGTCAGAGCCCCAGATTCAGCAGCACATTTAGTTCCTCTTGAGCCAAGTATCATTTACAAGCCCAATACCTGGTGAAGCAAACACCTGCCCAACACGCAGCTCCATGCTCTGTGAGCAGACACTGTGCCCCCTCTGCCCACCTGCAGGCCCAGTGGTGCGGGGGGGTCCCTGGCAGGGACAGAGCCATGAAGCAGCAGCACCTGCCCAGAGCATCCCTGCTGCTGAGAGATGCTCCCTCGCCTGTCGTCAGTGCAGCTTCTTCTCTTCAAGGTCCTATTGTGCCCCTTTGAGCTCATGGGGAAGCTTTGCCAGACTAATCCTGCCAGGTATCCACCTCCTCTGGACCTGGGGAAACAATGCCAGCCCTTAGCCTCCTAATCCCGGCAGCAGCCACACTGTGCTTTGAAGGCAGCCTGGCTTCAGCCCATCTGCGGGGCAGGGCTGGGAGCCTCCGTCCTGCTGCCATCCCCTGACAGCTCCAGGAGACATCTCTCAGCACCAGCCTGGGGTGAGGAGGCAGCACAGCCCGTTGGAAGGGGGCCCAGGAGTGCATTGCCTCCCCCTTCCCCTTCCCCAGCAAAACCCAGCTGGAGGAGAAAGGTTCCTGCAAGCCTTGGAATAGGATCTACCCATTGCCTCCCCTGGAGCCCCAGGGGCTGATGGCTAGGGCAGGATTGCAAAGGGCTCTGGGGCTGCTGAGGCTTCAGCATGGATACCTCTCCATCCCCTCCCCAAACACCAAACAGAGCCCACCCCAGGCTGCCCATCCCACCAGGCTCCTCTCAGGGTTACCCCGTTCTTTCATGCCCCTTCCTTGCCCACCCTGATCCTAAAGAGAAGGGGCTGCTGCCACCCTTTGAGTGGGAGTCTGTTCAGGGCGCTGGCAGGGATGCGGATGGGGTGTAGGGACCCCGCAGCCCAGCAGCATCTCAGCCATCCCCTGGCTGCCGTACAGAGGTGGGAGTCCCGCAGACGGGAACAGCCAGGGAAAAGCAGAGGCCAGAGGAGGGAAAACATCCCGACAGACAAAGTGAAAACACTGAAGAAACATCCGAAGTCCTCGGGCCAGAGCCTGGTCCGACAAGGCAGTGGGTCTGCGGCTCTCGGGACGGAGGCAGCCCGGCCCCGGGGCCGCAGGAGGGCACCATCCGCCCGCTCCTGCTCGCTCCAGGGCTCGGCCCCAGCCCCGCTGTCCCGGAGCAGTGAGGACGTCCCGCCCCCCGGCTGGACCCGCTTAAACCCACAGCCAGCTTCCGATCCCGCTCCTCCTGCCCCAGCATCTCCAATCCGCGCATGCACACGGGATGTGTGGGCACCCATCACCTCACACCGGGGACAACTGGTAGGAGGGAGCAGGACCCAGGGAGATGTGACCCCGGTATCACAATGGGAGCAGGTGATGCCACAGCACAGATGACCCCTGCTTCTGAGGGCTCCTGGTACTCCTGGGCAGCAAGAGAAGCCTCAGCACTGGGCTACATCCCTCCCAGTGGAGCCAATGTCTGTCCTTCAGGGTTAAAGTAGTGCAGTTTGGTGCATGCTGCAAGAAAAGGGCTGGGTAGCCCAGGCTCAGCACCTTCTGAATCCAATCATGCTGGACCTCAGCCCCTGCCAGGGTCTGACTGCCTCAGGCAAGACACAGAAAGCCAAGGGAACAGCATAGCCGCTGAGCCAAACGCAGTCACACCTGATTAGTAGTAGGACAAGTAGCTGTAAATCACAGTGGCTCCTGATTTTGGGCTTCAGCAAACCTTGGAAAGACCCCATGGACAGGCTGGGTCTGCTGTGTGTTTTCCAGAAGGTGGAGATGGGGGAACCTTTTCCAAGAACTTCCCCAAGCCTTTACCCAAGCTCTGGCTCCAGCCCCTGCTCACACAGACCACTTACATCTACTGCAGTGGTAGAAAACAGCCTGGCCAAGTCACATCCGAGCAAACACCAAAGTACTGCCTGGGCTTGGGCATTGCAGAGACAGAGGAGGAGAAGCAACTGCCTGACCTCTCCATCCCCTCCCCACAGGATCCCCAGCCCGTGCCCACAGCAGCCACCGTCCCCAGTGCAGTAAAGCCCGGGCACATCTCCTGTCACTGCATCACTTACCCTTATCCGATGCACTGTGTCACCATCTGCCAGCGCCATGCTCCTGTCAGCAGTGTCATTGCCCTTGCCAGCCCCGCAGGTGTGAAGACAGGACAGCCCTTTGTGTCCCAGCCTCTCTCAGTCCCGCTGCTGGGCTCTCTCCAGCCGTGGCACATCTCCCTATGGCTTTTCATCACCTCTCCTCTCACCTGCACAAAGGGCAGTGCTGTCCTGCCTGGGAACAGGGGCTATGGTGGGATGCTGTGTGCTGAGCATTGCCCAGAGGTTGTTCCCCCAGCTCCCAGCAGTGTGAGGGGAGCAGGGATCCAGAGAGATGCTCTGGGAGGACAGGACAGCCCTGGAGTGCAGGCTCATGGAGAGCCCTGCACAGCTCCCAGCCGTGGGACACCTCCACATGCAGCCAGGAGAGGAGTGATCTCAGGTGTGCTCCATCACCCTGTGCAGAGAGCAGCTGTGCCCCTCAGGTACAGCCCTCCATGGCTCCTCACAGTGCCAAATGCTCCTACCACCATGAAGGAGCAACTGTGATCTCCTCCTCTTCTCCAGTTCCTTTTCTTTTGCACTAATAGCTCATTTCATTGGAATGGCTTTAAGCTGCCAGAGGGGAGACTGAGATGAGCTCTTAGGCAGAAGCTCTTCCCTGTGAGGGTGCTGAGG
>WYDI02022191.1:0-52294 GCA_009867235.2 Psittacus erithacus
GAAGAAGTTCTTTACTGTAAGGGTGGTGAGGCACTGGAATGGGTTGCCCAGGAAAGTTGTGAATGCTCCATCCCTGGTGGTGCTCAAGGCCAGATTGGACAGAGCCTTGGGTGACATGGTTTAGTGGGAGGTGTCCCTGCCCATGGCAGGGGGATTGGAACTGGATGATCTTAAGGTCCTTTCCAACCCGAACCATTCTATGATTCTATGACATATGAAGCGCTGAGATCCCTGCATCACAGTAGAAAAACATATGTGACGTTGGTATGTGTATGTCTGCTTTACCAAACTGTCCATATTCCTCTCAGGTGGGTAACAGCTTTATTCACAGTTCTCATTTATGCAGAAACATCATCAGAGCTCCTAACTATAGTGATGAGAGAACTTAATCATGAAAAGGTTCCACTTGAAGACAGCTTCCACTTAAACTCTTCTAGTACAACAGAGCTAATGCAGATCTTGGCTAAGCTAGAATACAGTTGTTTTCTCCAAGACTGGGTAAAAGCTCTCTCATCTGGATCTGCTATTAAGCCCTGCCGAGGGCTCATCCTAGCCATACCCTTGGTATCTGGAGCAATAATACACACAATAAGAGCTGTGGGTTGTTCCCAAGCACCTGTGGAGAACATATCCAGGTATCAGGATTGCTCTCAATCTCTCAGACCAATGCCAGTGCTTCCTCTACATATTTAAACCTGTCTTTACAGTTGAACATCTACACATTATAAATGGGTCTCTACACATCAGCTTCCTCAATGAGAAAACAACAGAAAGGAAACAGCCAGAGACACTTTTTCCATCAAAGAAGGGAAAAAACCCTAGTCATATTAGCTTTATAGAGAGACTGTTATGTTGGTTTTGAAACATACAGAGAATAACAGTTTACTATCTTTGGAGAACCAAGACTACTTATGTTGTGTTCTCAGTTGCAGGATGAATGACTTCAGGGATGAGAATTGACAATCTTATGACGCCTTAAGGTTTCCATGCAGAGTTTTCATTTTTAATTTCTTCAATTTAACTTAATTTAAATTTTACTTAGAGGTAATTGGGATGAATTAATATAGTTACAATTATACTGAAATCAATCTATTAATGTCTGGAAAATCTTGTTAATATGGTAACAATTTCATGGATACAAACCAAAAATCTACCCACTTAAAATAATCTACAGAGTTCAATTTTAGATAATAGGAATAAAAATCTTCTGAATTTATAAAAAAAATCTTTTTTTTTTTTGTCCAATAATTGTTCTGGGTGATTATTATTGTTATTGCAGCCATAGCACCTAAAACCACCAGCGATAACTTTAGCTTAAGGTCATTCTTTTCATGGCTTTTTGTATCACCTCAGCCTGTGGTATTCAGGTGTTGGACTCCAAAACAGTACTGCTATATAGATATATTCACAAGCAACTTAACAACCAGTGGGTAGTAGTATTATTTATTTACCAGTCAATATTGGTAAATAATATATAATTGATATATTATTATCATATTGGAGAAATACCGTTAATATTTTACCCATTTTGAAGATGATCAGTATCAGTAAAGGGTCTAAAGCACAAGAATTTGTGGAATAATTCTGCTAAAATGCTAGGAATTGTCTCCTCTTTCATTTATTCTGAGTTTATCCCTTTGATATGTCTCGCAGCTCAAGTTAGCACCCTTTCAGGTAGCAGCTTCTGGCAACAGTGGCAAGGTTTATGGAGAAATAATCCAGAGGGTGAAGTGTTTTGTGATGATTGGTGAGAAAACTGCAAAACTGAAAGAACATAAAGGAAATGTACCTTATGGACTAGAAATGATTGGATATTGTCTGATTAGAAGGAACCCATTTTCATAAGGATGAAAATTCGTTTGACTGCTCAAGGGTAAAGATGCCATAATGTGTTAAAAAATATTAATGAGAATCTTAGAATGTACGTTGGGTCCAATTAGGTTAATAATGCATGGAAATTTATCAGGAATGCAAACTTTAACTAGAGGGCCACTAAGTAAGAAATTCTGGTCCAAATGAACTTATCAAGAAGTGATCAAAACTGCTTCTTGGTTTTCTTTGAAGTGCCCATCACTTGCATTTGAGTGACATACAGCAAGGGGTTGTGAAATACCAAATAGCTCCATCTAAATTATGCCTGGCATGTTTCAGATTTGATAAGAAATAATAGGCAAACCTGATAAGACTCACTTTGGATGGCTATCTAAAAATTTCCCAAACTATCCGAACACCTTATATTAAAAAACAGGGCAAGGACTATTTGGCTTTTAAGTACATCATTTCTTGAATGATTACTTATCCTTGTAGGTATGATGGGAAAAGCATGAATACCAGTACTTTAATGGGTATTGGTATGCAGAAATGTGGAGGTCATTTCAGCAATTCCTTTACAGAGAGGAGAAAGTCAGGAAAAACACGTGTTTTCCAAAATTCAGTTCAAGCTTCCCAAGCTGTTTGTTTCAGCTCTGCAAGCTGTTTCTCAAATCAAAAAACAACGGTAGAGTTGCATTAGAGATAAATACTTAAAAATCAGAATTTCAGCTCCAGCAAAACTATTTCCTTCTTGAAAACAAAACCCCACACAGACAAACACAATCTATTTAGCTTATCACAGTATGTAGAATTTTTCCCACAGAAGCAAAAACACAAATAGATGGTACTTCATTCATTTGAAAGCAATTGAGCCTAGGGACTAATCAGCTGAGGATGAAATAGAAAAGTAATCATTCTGAAGCAATTGTGATGGAGGAACAACATTATAACTGTGCAATTTACTGGGCCAGACTTCTCTGAGAGCTGATAGTTCAGGGAAATATGGTTTATCTTTCTCTTTTTTGGCATTTTTTTGCCAGACATGTTGGTTTTGGTAAGTAGGTATTTATGTGGAAAAAGCCTACAGTGTTTTTGAACAGTTCTGATCAGCTCAGCCCACAGATGAATGCTGACTGGCAATTACTTCTGAGTGAAATGAAACCTGAACTGTACTTGGGATTCTTTGACACTCAGACAAATGTGACTTCAGTGCAAGGGAGAGGATTACAAAATGCATTATGGTTTTAAACATACGAAGTTATGACGCTAGTAAACCTTGTCGACCATCATCGTCATAAAAAAGCACAGACGTTCTGGCTAGTGTGATTCCAAGTATTGTTTCACTGGTCTCTTTTTCTTCCCCCTCAATCATTTTCTTTCTTCACCATTGAAAGACTGATGTATTATGGAGGCTGAACGGTATAAAAGAACAGACACACATCTCTTGACCTGCCTGGGTGACCATGGAAATCATCCTTGTGGAGATGGGGCCATTGCTCACAGCCTGTTCTGCGCTCTTGTTCACTCTAATACCACTCTTCTGGCCCTTAATGACACTTGAGATGACTCAGTTATTTCCTGGCTCTATTCACACAGCACAGGCCTTTCAGCTACTTTTAGGAGCCCTCTGTTCTTTTTATAACTCTGCTTCACAGCCTGGGAGATGACAAAGTCCCTGTGACTCACAGAAGGACTAGTTCTGCTCAATTTAGTAAGGCTTCTTCCAGGAGAGGCCGGTATCTGCAGATGGCAATGGGCATATCAAGGTGAGAGTAGTTGAGGTGTTTAGTGATCAACTACTTCTTGGAAGTGCAAGACCTCTGTGAGCTCCAAAAGAAAACAATGAGTGTGTCTGAGTGCAGAACCACAAACATATATGACCTCAGGATCTCAAATGTTTTATATATTTCAATAACCTACTTTCATGAAGAAATATGAACACTGGGATTCTTTTTTTTTGAATGAACAATATGGCTGTCTGGGAGCAATATTAATCAATAACTAATTTCATAGTTGGACAACTGTTTTTAATGACTTTGTACTTTTAATGCATTGTTGCAAAAGCCTTCGTATCATTCCCATAAGAACTTGTCAAGGAAAGGGCAAATTCATTTACTTGCCATCATGTGAGAGCCAAAAGGCTCATTAGGCTAATTAGGAAGAGAATCGTTTGAGTTTTCACTCACACAAACACAGCAAAAGCCTCTTGTTCCTGATTCAATGAAAGGAATTTGCAGTACCTATCAAAGTAAGAGCGCTGTGAGTGGATGTAGGACAGGTTAAAGCCATTGCGAGTTAGATTCTGTAGTTGAGATTTAATAACTCATTTCTTGTGTCCAAAGTTGACACCTGCCACAGGAAGTTGTCGGGCTTTGGCAAGGATTTTCTGGCTCTGGAAGTCTTACTTCCAAGAGACTGAGAAACATTTGTTCGGGTACAGCTGTGGCTGAGTTAGCTGAGCATGAAACACCTCCTCAGCTACTGCTCTCTGTTTTCTCCCACCACCAGCAGACCCAGAGCAAACCTGGACCAAGAAGCTTTTGGGGATGACAAACTGAACACAGCAGTTTCTCTGCCTGGGCAGTCTGAATTGGTTTTATACCGAATCTCCCAGCTTTCAAACATTGTTTGATTTTTTTGCTTACCATCTCATTTCTCTCTCCTTCATGCATAGGGTTTGCTATAGTTCTGTCTTGTTAGTTCCTGAACGTGGCTGTGTCTCGCTGGCGGTGAAGCAGTACCAGTGCAGGCCTGTCACTGCTTTTGCTCTCGTTAGCCAGTAATGACCAACAGGGGTGTTCATCCAACAGACACGGCATATTGGAGGATGCATAACGCTAATAGCAAATTGTATCTCTCCAATGCCATGCTTAGCTGAAGCAATTTCTTATTGTCATGGGTGTCCCTTTGGCTATTTTCTTCCTCTTTCTTTCATTTCAGAATTTGGGTTCCCTTGTAATTCACTAAATTGCATCTGTGCAGAGCAGGTGATTTAATCACACTGTGAGACATGCCCAAAGTTCTCAAACAGGATCACAAGACACGAAGACAGTGTATTCTTCCTTTAACTAAGCATGGTAGATGGAGAGTTGCACAACAAACCAGCAACTTTATTTTGTGGGTAAAAAGGATTTGTTTGAGAAGGTTCCCTATCTGGGTTTACTAAGAAGTTATCAATGCCAACTTGCAGCTTCTTAACCAAAATCACACTAAAGTGGACAAAATAGCCCATTTTTAATTCCAGAAGAGAGAGGCTAGTAATAGTAGTGGCTAATAGGGTTTTGTTTCTTATTTCCACAGCTCTCACATCTGCTAGGCACTGTTCTCTGCTTTCCATCTGACATCTCCCTCTAGTGATCCATAGTTTATCCACACTCTATGATTTACCAGGAGCACAGAGGACCATCCTCCCTGCTGAGCACAGTGCTGATAAACAGGCCCAGGCAGGCAAGCTGGAGAAAGAGCAGTTATATGTACCAAACAAAATAGGAAGGGGCCCTCCATGTTTGTTCCTCTTCCAATTCCACTTTCCAAAAGTGATATTGATGCTCCAGCAAACACTTCTCTGTCTGCTACAATGCTTTTTGCTTGCATTTCACCTATGCAAAACCAGGATCATTGAAAGAGATGAAGGCACCATTCTTTGTGAAAGCGTCTGATTCACTGGTATATGGGATTCGGGGAAGTGATGAGCAGCACTTTTCAGTTCAGATGCAGCAAGTGACTCAGCAAGTGATTTCAGTTAGAACAAAAATACAGAGTTAAAATTAAGAAACAAAAAGATAGGTTGAAACATTTTCCCCCATTTCTGTTTCCTAAAATAAAGCTTTCATTTTCCCTTCTGCAATAACAGTTTTATTTTGAAACTGGGCTCTTTATTTTCTGTTCTCTATGAAACAAAACAAGCCAAAAAAGCCAGTAACAAATGCCTTATAATAACACAAACTTTCAGTTTTGGCTCAAAACATCTTGTTGAATAACCTTGAAGCACTTTTTTACTCCATGAGTTTGCTTCACTTTGACCACTGAAGCAAGTGAGTCATTATTTGCAAAGCTCTGGATGCCAGTGAGTGCTGACAGTGTTGACTGGATCAGGAATGCGAGTATGGCATCCTGTATCCATCAGATTAAAAGAAAATGCATTCTATTTTTCACCCCTACCCCCTTCCCACTGGTTAAATGAATGAAATTAACTCCACAGCTCTATTGTCTGAGGCCCAGAAAAGTTAATGGAACCGCAAGAACCGAGACTGAAAAATGTCCTTGTGATGCTCTGCAGGGAAAACCAGCAACAAAGTAGCTTGCAAGGAGGGATGGGTTCAGCAAAGAACCAGGCTGTGATATGCACTGACCACTCTCAGAGGCACGGCACCAAATGGGGACACCAGAGACCTTTGCTAGCACTGCCACTGTATCAAAACATTGGTACCACGCTGTAACAGCATCCTGGCATGGGGCTTGGTCAGACATCAAAACCTCTTTTTTCCCCTGTATCTATATCCATACCTACTTACAGGTGAGGACATGGTGCTTAAGAAATAAACTGGGTGGATATCACTCAATCTGCTAGTGGAGGAATGCATCCCCTTTACAAATAGAGTATCATTATCTCTAGCCCTATTTCATTTATCATTCAGCAAAGGCCACAGCATGAAATAACATTTGGCCATGGAAATAAAATTCTTTTCATCTTAAAAGCCACTGGGAAGCAAAGAGAAGTGCTGGTAGTTATGGCCCCCCACATCACTTGTGTCGTGTTTAGAGAAAGCCAGCTCTAATGACTGTCATGCTAGGTAGGGTTTCCTGCTGCAAATCCTCATTCTTTCTTTCACCGTGCCTTTAAAGTGCATTGAAGTGCTCAGCCACTCCTTTTCATATACAAATTTAGCATCTTTACCTGGTTTTCCCCTTCTCTGCTGGTACTTTATTTCCCTAAGAAGACTTAACATTAGCAAGTAGGAAGAAAACAAAACCAAACCCCTTCCTCCAAAGGTGTGATGAAAACTAAATCCCTGCTGCTAAAATTCGGGCATAGGATATCTGTGTGGAAATAAAAGCCACATTTATGCCCTGTGTGCATTCACACTCTCCAGCTCACTTTCTCTCACTTTGCTTTCTTCAGCTCTTGTTTTACATAAACTTTTTTATTGGTGATGGACTGAACAATAAAGCTTGTAACAAAGCAATCAATACGCATTACTCAGCATGACTTAGACACAATATTGAAGACTCCACAGCCAAGTAAGGCAGGGAATAATCTTGTTCCTTTTTTGAAGCAGGAAAGGGAAAAGCAGAACTGGGTTTTTACGATTCCCATCTTTCTCTTTGCTAGTTTCAATGGCTGGTTGTATTCTGCAAGCGCTTCTTGCAGGATCAGAGCATGTTAAGCTGAGATGGATGGATGAAGGCTTTTCAAGGCTTCTGTTGAAATATCTGTCATATTTTACACACTTCCAGGTGAGGATTAGAGCAGGTTTAGGTATTTGGGTAAGCCTGCTGTGTTTGCATGGTTTAGATTTCTTACAGTCCAGCTGGGCCATTGGAGGGTGTTGCGTTACCTTGTGTCAACACTACACTAAGGACCATGGGAACTGTTCTCTTGGTTTAGGTCTTCTTCAGACTAGAATAAGGGCTGAACATCTCTTGCTTTCCATTCTTGATTTTGACTAGTAACAACCAAATTCCAGCTTCCATTAAGAAAAGAAACATTGTCCCTAACCCCAGAAATTGTAAGGATTACCTTGAAAATGTGATGATGCCTGTCTGAGTCTGCAGAGAGCCCAGACAATAGCTCTAAGTCAGTTGAGCAACTTCATCCCTTGCAAAGAATTGTTTCTTTAGGGACAAGATCCTTGGAGTGTCCCAGTTAACATGTAGGAGGGCAGATTGCCAGGGGTGCTGTCACCAGGAAGATACAAGGTCAGCTCCCCTGCTGTTGGAGGGAGATGATGTCTTCCTCTTGAAGATGTGCTTTTGTGAGGTTGGAGCATCTCTGGATCCAAAAAGGGGCAGAAACACAGCAGGTACGTGTTTCTTTCCCCTCTTTTTCTGCTGCCAGCCATTTGACATAACCCCAGTCTCTAGCTGGGTGTTTGTGTAGCATTTCACCCAATGGGGATTGTGGGACAGAGCTAAAGTTCCTATTTTCCTTTGCACTTTACTAACAAAGCTGGAGGATGCTGGCACAGACAGTGTCATTTGGAGACTGCTGAATCCCAAGAAAAGCCAGATGCTTCCCAGAACATACATTGGTCTGAGCAGGACTAGCAAGGGTAACGTGTATATGTGAGATGTTGCTGCCAATGTAAAATAACTGTGTCAACAGCATTTCTAAAGGATATTTTTAGCTTACAGTTTCAGTATCTTTTGTGGGCTACAGTCAGACTGACACAATAGACTCTTAATGACTTCTTGGGGACTTCATTGTCTTTTTCTATACACAGTTTATTAATGTGCCCTGTGTGCTACTGATGGATGCAAGAGCCAATAATGACTTCAAAGAGGTCATTGTGGTCCACAGCATCTGTACATAGGAATAAAAAATAAGCTGAATAAATACTCACCCACTAATCCATAGCACAATAGATTGTAATCAGTCTATCAGGGTAAAGATTATTTTTTTACAGCATCTTTTCATCTGAGGCATTTTCAGAACATCTTTTCATCCTATCACTCTGTAGACACTATAAATTGATCATCTTAAGTCCTTTGACAGAGCAGAGAGGAGCAGAAGTGCCTTTAGTGGTGGGAAGCTGGGACTAGCTTGTGGCAAGCAGAAAAAAGCGGATAAAAAGTCTGATTTGTCTTTTCCCCAGGAGGTTCTGTGATAATCCCACAAAAGCAACGCTCCCTGGGTGTCTGACAGAGCGGGCACATGCCTAAGAAAACCATGTGTAAAAGGGATGGAGCCCAGAGTAGCAGGCAGAGAGCATCTCTGGCAATTTTCAGAGCGGTCCCTTGATCAACATGGAGCCATTGGACCAAAATGACGTGAAAAGATTACATTTGCCTGGATTTCTATCACTGCCGTAGCAGCTCATTCAGATAGGGGTTTCTCAGAGACAGAGGAGTTTTGATCTGCTGGAATCCCCTTGTCTCCTAATGCCTAAGTAACAGTCTGGTGACAAATGTCATTGGTCCCCAAAAGTGGTGGAAGAGAGTGGTTTTGACACCTCCTTTCACAACTTATTTGCCCTTACACTGTGTGTGCTATGTGCAAGTCACCAAAGGAATTGCTACTCCATCATGTACTTATCTTATGGGTTTTATATTACAGGATTAATGAAATATGGGAATGACAAATTCTTGCTGAGTAAATGACCAGAAAAGGTTATCATTCAGTGAGCATGTGAAAGGTTAAGGTGGGGAGGAGTCACCTTCCCTTAAGGTGGAGAAGGAAGAGGAACATGGGCAGTCTGTCACTCCCTGTAACAGGGGAAAAGAGAGCTCAGAGCAGAAATTCCAACAGAGGTGTTGCAGACACCTTTGCTTGCTGAAGCCTCTGCGTCCCCTATTGCAAAAACAGGGAAAGACACTCTGGATGCCCTGGGAAGGCAAAGATCCCCAATAGGAGGCCATGGGAAGCAAGGGTCATAAGTGTGTGCACCTCCTTGCCCCCTCTGCCTGTTTCAATTGAGCTTCAGCTTCTTCCACAACATCACACTGAAAGGATTTTGCAGGATGAAAGTGTATTAGGAAAGTCTTCTCTAATCCTACCCCTTATCTTGGCGCTGTTCCTAACCATAATCAGGAATGTATTTATCCCACCCACTGTACCATTATACACCATGTGCCTAAACCTCAGCAGATTCTCCAGCCCTGCCTGACTCCTTCCTGAAACTAACTTTTGTGGCTGAAAACAAGCTAAAACCTACTCCAAGGCAAACGATACATGAGGGAGCAGCAATCAGAAGCATGGAGCATCCTGCCCTCCCTTCCCGCACACATTGCCTAAGTCACAGCACAACTTGCAAGATTGTACAGTGTCCAAACTCCTTCTGTAAAAACAGCAGACAATTCGGTAAAAATAGAGCAAACTTCCCCCCTGCTGAGTGCATCAGAGGAGACCACATCATGAAAAAGTCAATGTTTTTGCTTTAGCAATGGTTTTCTCCAGGCTACTGTGTTGCAGAAGAGCACAGCAGTATCCTCCAGCTCTTGTCTTAAATACCATTGCAAATCAATTACCTTTCAGGCCATAAACTTCACTTAAAGAGACAGAGCAGAACCAGACGTCTCCTGGTAACAAAAACAATTACACTGATGCTTGAGCATCTTAAGTCTCTTCTGTGTGTGTGTGATTGGGGGGAGGAGAGGGCAGAAGGAAGTTGGCTTTAAACTGTATGGTTTGTAAACAAAACACAAACATATCGATAGCAAAGTTAATCTCCAAGGCACAGGCAGCCAGCCAATAGAGGGAAAAGGATGCCTGAAAGACAGGCAGCGAGCACTGAAAAACCAGGAGTGTAAAAAGAGCTGCCCCCAAGCACCACCCTTTAGAAAGCAGACATTTCCAATTCTGAGACAATTCCTGCAAAGCAAATACAAATACAAATCATCCAATTCATTCCCTCGTACAAATGAATATTTAATGCCCAAATAATGAATCTTTCAATAAATATTTAATGTCCAGACACCAACATATATGGCAGAGCAAACTAGGACCTCTAGTCATTTAAAGCAATTGAGTTTATACAATAGTGGTAATGTAAATTGGGATGTGGCAGAAAGAAAAGACCCTATCACAGTGAGAGCATTTTGGTCTTTGTAAGCTCAAGTAGGAGAGTGGCTTCTGTAGAAATAAGCCTAGCATAGCTTCTAGCAGCTTTGTGCTGGTTTTATCTTATGCCAAAGAGTTGCTACCTGCAGGCTGGGTTCTTGATGGGAAGCACATTTGTCATGTCCAAGCAGCAGGTGCAAGGCTGACTAGTAACATCTCAGGAAGCATCTGTCCATGAACAGACCCACTCAGGGATTTAACACTACCCTCCCTGCATCTGGCTTTGCAACCCTGAAAGAGGCCTTTTTCCATGGGTCAGGTCTCTGTATTCCCACTGTTGTACGTCTGCACTTTCTATATTATCTCTCTACTGCTGCTGGAGAACATGGTCCAGCAAGCACATTCTCCAGATCCTTTTCTTCTTGTGGATAGAGATTCAGACTTCCCAGCAATTGATCTGTGAACTACTGTGCTAAACAGGTACCCATTTTCCTTCATGCTGCATTAACCTTGGGTGAAACCATCCAGCATAGCAGTGCATGCGATGGTTGAACTAACCATGGATGCTGAAATAACAGCTATCTCAGGGCAACTGGAAAATGGGGAAATGTAGTTTTTTCTCCAGCTTTTGATAGAGAAGGTCTATTTTTTACTCTGAAGAGGCTACAGTGGCGCTCCTGACCAGACTCTTTAAAACCACCACCTAAGACATTTCTAAACAGGACAGTGTTTCTTGCTAAGGGGGATCTTGAGTGTGGAAATAGGCATCTTGGGAAGGAATTTTGTCTTGGACAGATGGAGCAATCTACCTTCTTCTTACAGTGGGGTAAGGCATCACCTAAGATGGTGTCATTTGAAAAGGAATCAATCCCACAGCCACACTTGAGTGCTGTCAGACCTCAAATCAAGCCCCAAATCCCCACCCCCACCAGAACATCTGCTTTTGGGTCAGGTTAGAATAAGCATATCAAGCCAAGCACATTGACTTATCCAGCAATCCAGGGTTGCCACTTAGCAATTCTGTGCAATCCAGCACACTTGAAAATGCTTCAGTTCCTCAAGCACAGCACCACACATCATTCACAGTGGGATGCAGCTGACATGCACCCCCATTTCTGTGAAGATCTGCATTGTTCTGCTAATGCATCTCCACTTGCTTGTCTCGCTATATTCTCCCCCACAGAGAATTTACTTCCTATCCATGCGAGGAGGTGTCCTCAGCATTTCATTATGCAATGCTTCGAGTGGTAAAGAAACACCTTGCCTGATTGAGTCCCCAGCTGCTCAAGTGGGAATATTGAGTTCTTGTGGATGTTGAGGGTTCTCTGTGATTCGCAGGATGGATTTCGCTAGCAGGGCAGTTTGTGTTTCCCCAGGCAGTGTTGAATCTCAGCTGAATGATGAGTGAGCGGCCAGGGCTGGGAATGATATTTTTGGGTAGGGCTGGCTGATGAGAGCAGAAAGGATACATGTTACACCGGGATCCTGGTTTAGACTTCTTTCTTAGTGCCCACAATGTGCAATTAAACGTGAAAATGTGCACTCACACACTGCACATTAAGAGTTATCACTTTTCAGCTGAGGCTCCATGCCTGATGTGATATGGACTCCTTCACTGTGGCAAATGAAAGGTAATTCAACCAGCTTATCCCCTAATAAAAGAGCTGCGTTGCACTGCATTTGCAGTGGACTCTCAACTCACACATAGCTCCTGCCAAAGAGTTAACATAATAACTTATTGGCCACAACTTGACCCTGTATCTGAGCCTTATTCTCTTTCCTTCTGGAGAAGAAACACATATCGAAAAGCAAAATCCATGGCTGCCTTGGAACCCAAATATAAAAGCTCATTAAGCAGCTGGCGATATACTATTGCAAGATGGGTAGGAAAGTCCTACAATGCTCAGTCCTTCCTTAACCCCTGGAAGCAGTTGAAGCTATTTAGTGTGATCATCTGCACGGCTAATGCTTTCTGACTTACACAGACTCCTCTGCAGGATAAAGGTCTCTACCTTTACCCAGTAGACCGTAATGGAGTTAAATGGAAAAACAGAAACAAGAAACTTGTAGGGCTGTGTTTGCATCTCCCCCCACCCCATATTGCAGTAAATTTGTGTCACCTGTGGCCACAGTGCCGAAGATGACAGCACTGGGATCTTGAGGAGCACCAATAGACTGTCAGACATAACCAGAACATGCAACAGTGGGGCTGAGTGAAATAAAGACATGGATTTATTGGAGAAAATCAATTTATATCCTCTATCTGGAGGGGATGAACTGGAACCGGCTGAAAAAACTGAGTGGAATTTGCTGCTTGAATACTGGGAAGCTTTTTGCAACCATTTGGAAATTAACTGAAGCAAACCAGCTCGATGTACAGCTTCAGGGAAGCAAGCTAACGCATGTGCAAGGCTCGTCCTTGACTAAGGGTCCACTAGAGATCAATTAAACCAATTCCCTGCTTTCGAAGCAATGGAGGCCATTTATTCCCTGTAGAAGACAAATGCAGCCCTGGCAGCAGATAACTAAGTGGATTTAGTGCATACTTTCCCTCCTGATCCTTTCACCAGCCTGTGCTATCCCTGCTCTCTGGCCAGACAGAGAGCTTCAGTCTTCTGTACTGTTAGCTCATCTCCCCTTTTATTAGCCTATATCAGACTGTGCCATCTATCCTTGTCCATTAAGTGCACAGAGGACTTCAGTGTCCTGCACTTGTGCCTGCTGCATTCTCTGACCCTCACAATGCTATAATGCCATCTACTCCTTCCCTTTTTTGCCATCTCCATGGATGCTCTGAGTTTTCCAACTGATAGACTATGGGGGCCCCCTCCAACTATGGCTCTGTCCTCAGAGTGGAAATACTATGGAATCAGATCTTTTCAGACACTGTAAGTGGTACTACTGTGGGGCTTTGCTGATTCACATTAATTGTGGTTCTCATGATGATTTTGGATCCTGATACAACTGCTTAAAAAGCTTGCCATCTGTCTGTTTACTGGGTTTTCTTTTATTCCATTATGTAGGGCCCAATGTACAAATGTCAGTTTGGGATCCAGATCCAAAATGAAAGCGAGGGAAAAGAGGCATCTCTGTGTGTGGCACCAGGCTGTTCTTCTGCATCTGTCCCATTTCCTACAGCTCATTCTACCAGGGAAACATGAGACAGAAATGGCTCTATTTGCTGGCTTCCCAAAGTCATGCAACAGCCTCAGTGGGAATTATCTTCAGTGGTGGAAGGGGACAATTACTCAGCTAATGAAGCACATTTTCCTTTTTCTTCTCCACCATAAAGCTGCATGGAACCTGACTCTCCATCCAGGCACGCAGAGAAAATGCCGAGCGCTTGCAGAATGGGCCCCCGATCAGTAGTGGCAAATGCACTTAACATGCCTGCTGGAAAATGAAATGACTGATACCATGTAATTAAGCCTTAATTATTTATCATTTTTGTTTAATTATTGCCACTTGGAAGTTAACAGGTTATAAAACTCTTGGGCTGTGTTTATTAAATGTTGGTAGATTATTAGCAAGTAAGTGCCATTGCTGAACGTTAATGAATAGTTGTGAAAAGCCCATGGCCAGAGGCACTCCAGCACTGCACAAGCATTGCACAAGGGGAGCTATAGGAGCTCAAGGCTAATTCTGCCTTGCAGACAGGGCCATAGGTAATGAAGGAAGGGCAAAAGTCAAAAATACCATCACTGGTTTGCACCCAGATGGATATTGTCCTCATTTGCCTGGAATCATCCATCATACTGGTTGGGAAATGCTTCTGCTGCTGAAGACAGCACGTCCATGCTTGAATCTACCCCGAGATTCTTTCATGCCATTGTAGTGCTGGACAGGGTTGTGCCATGGTCATCAAAAAGCTAGTCTGGGATAAGGTAGTCTGCCCTTCTCTGCTGTGTTCCAGGCAAGGGAAGCTCTGACCAGCGGCAATGACAAGACAAAATAAATGTCCTCAATATGAAATGATAAATTTCACAAGGGAGGGCTTATGTGGGATGAAACCTAAATGCTGCTGATTGTTACTGGTTTTAAGAGTGTGGAAATTGAACTCAAACCACAGTGATAACACTCCAGGAGCAATAAAACACTTGTTGCAGTTCAAAATGTGTCTTTAAAAAAGGAAGTAATTATTTCTCCCTGCTTAAAGCACTAAAACAAGGAGCAGTTTTTCATCTTCTGTGGACACAAAGATGCAAAAGCCCCATTCTGTAAAAGCTTATTCAAACTTTAGCACAATCTACAAACATCACAGTTACGTTTCCTGGTCCAAGATTATAGCACTGCACAAGCCACAAAGGAAGCCTGCAATAAAGTGAGGCTTTGACCTTATTTCCCCTTACTTTAGGCTCATATCTCAGTCAAGGACCCAGCCTGCCTCTGCTGAACGTAACCCTGAGCCTTTCTGCTTAACTTGAAGTGAGATGTCCCCCCGAAGCTGATTTCCCAGTTGTTCTTTACCCTTTCAGATAGCACAGGTTTGACAGGGATGTCTCTGTGCTGATCCTGTCCCCAGTTCTTCCTGCACTGACTCTGTTCATGGCTTGGGAGCAATCTAGTGCCAAGGGATTTGCCTGCAAACGCCAGCACTACACCTGCCCTGCTACTACCAGCTGCCAGTTCCTAAATTATACATGGAAGGATATTTCATCAGAGCATTAAAGGGTAAGAAGTGTCATTTTGTACTAACCAAAACTTTCAGGAGGAAGACAGGCTGTAAATTATTTAGGGGAAAAGTCACATTTTATTCTGCTGGAGAGCATGATGGGGAGAAGAAGGTACATTTTCTTTCCTTCCTCTATGGGAGCAAAAACTTCAGAGGAGGAAAAGCTTCCTGTTTACCTAAATGGCTCCCAGTGACCTCCTAGTTCTTCTTGGTACTTCACCAAGCTATTCTTCCTGAATGCAAAGAGAAATGGATATCTGGTCTTCCTTTCCTTTGGCTCAAGAAGTTCCAGAGAGGTTCTCTTGCTCCTGCTGTGAAAACAGGCTTTGTGTCCAAGGAACCACTGACCTGGAGCACTTCTACCTAGAGAGGGTCCAGCCTTTACTCTCTGGAGCATCTCAACCTCCTTTCAGCTTTCCCTTTGAGCTTGGGTAGCCACAGATATTCCTCCTTCCCGGAGATTCACTAAAATGTGCTTGAAGACACCTGCCTAAGTCAAAATGGTTCCAAACAGCATCATTTCTGTGGAAGAAGCTGAAATATTTCTCTTGAAACTGATTGCATGACTAGGGGTGAGATCCATCATTTCCTCTCTTTTACCTTCCTCCCCGGTCTGTGTGAGAAGATAGTCCTCACTCTCCCCCTTCTGCAGCACCCTCTGAGGACGCATTCTGTGCTGCCTGGGAAACACCTGCACATCCCAGGAAGGTGCCAACCTCATAAACATGAAAACCCTGCTTTGTTTTCCTCTCACATCCCCCAAGGAGAGTTAAACGCAGAGATTATCTTTAAACCCAACCATCAGATTAGCATCTAATTCCACCATTTCTACACTGCTGAAGAAACATGGACTGGGGAGAAAGCAGTTCCATTTTCCCTATTTCAATCCTGCACCAGGCTAATTAAGAAGCCGAGGTTAAAAAGCTCATCACAAACTGAACAAGTTCCAGCCCAATTTCATTAGGATTCCAGGGCTTCACTGATTTAGGCAGGATTAGCTATTGTGAAATGGAAATGATGCCATCAGATGCATCTCCCCCTGCCTCCTGCTCCCCCTCAACTCTTCATGCCTCCCCACACACCCACCTCTCACACTCATCCCTGCTGGCATCCTCAGCTGAGGCACAAAACTGGCTCATTTCATGATGGAATGTTGAAGGAAAAAAGCCAATCAGAGTTTCAGTGTCTGGCTGCAGCTGGAGTCAGCTCATCAAACAAATTAACAGGATTTTCATGGAGGGTTTTGGCCAACACACCACATTTCACTTCAAGTTGACTAAGCAAACCTGGGCTATGGCTCATCAGAGAAGAAAGCAGGGAGGATGGGAAGGGATGGTGATAAGAACCTTAATGAGCAGAGGGTATCTTCCCCATCCTGCTAGACAAAGGTTAGGATAGTGGTGTTGTTCTTGAGCCCTGCCCTAGTAGGGGCTGGTTGGGATGGAAGGGCCAGGAGCAAGGGAAAGGAGCAGCTTTCCTCTGGGGCAACAGCAGCAGCTCAAGTGTCTGCTTGCAACAGGGAGACATTAAACCGCTGCACTGAGGCTTTCACCACTGCTTTCTGTATCTCCCCTGGATCTTTGCCCTTCTTCTGCTCCTCTATCCACTCCATCCTCTCCTTTATCCCCACCTGTGTTTTTGTGCTGGAGGGGTTGCAGCTTTCCCACAGTGTGATCCCTGCTGCTCTCCCACTGTAAATACAGGTGGCAGCCTCAGGAATTAGCGCTGGCAGAGACAGGCAAATCCTGTGGGAGAGACCCTAGTGTGGAAGGGCCAGGATCTACCACACTTGCCCCTGTTTGGCTGAGATGGGAGGCAAAGGAAAGGCGATTTGGTGAGGAGGGAGAAGAATGCTTTTATGGGAAAGTAGAGAAGAAAAGGGCAGCAAGCTGAAGAGGAAAAAAGGGGATAAGAGAAAATGTATGTGAAATTTCCCAGATCTGTGAGAAAGTGAGTGTAAAACTTCCCTGGAAAATGTGAGATGATGCACAGGGGTTAGCCACGCTTCTACAGAGAGGAAAGTTCATGTAGCACAAACCCTTGCTGTCACAGATATATATATCCACACACACTTTGGGCATCAGTTTGCGCATTTATTGAATAAGGCAGAATGAAATTGGTTCACGAAGAAGAGTCCTGCCAGGTCAGCTTCAGTTCCAAAAAAAAATGATTTATTATTCATGTATTGTGCCTAGAATTGCTAGAGAACTTGATAACTCTGGTATCTAGCTCCGTTACTTACACATATGCTAAGGCTTCCATTCACTTAGTCCCCAGGAGGACAGAATGGCCACAGTTCCTTCTGTTAAGTGGCTTCTGGGATAATAATGTGAAAATATTTTGGAGAAGGTGTCCCTTTTTTCCTAAATCCTGGAAATGGATCCCTCCTGACCATAAAGGACTTAAAGAAAGTGATTATTCCAAATTATGTCAATTATCCTCCACTGATTGTCTCGGGAGGCCCATTTCTCACACTCCCTTTCAGTTTAATTCTGGCATACTTGTTCTATTTCCATCAGACAGCGGAAGAACGTGGACACTTTTAGTGAAACCAGAAAGGCAGCTCAGGGAAATGCACTCAAATATGGATGGCATTCACAGTTCAGTTCCTCATCCACAGTTCCTTCTTACTGAGGCAGGCTCCCTTTGTTTAAGAAGGTTAGTTATTTCCTCATGCAATAAAAGCGTCGATTGCCAGGTAAGCCTGAGAATGAGATCTCAACTCAGTTTCTTTCTCCACTGTAAGGTATGTGCACCTGGCTACATACGTAATGCAATATTTAGGAACCAGGTAGAGGTGAATGAATGACTGATGTGATTTCTCCAAACCACGCTGTACTTGTGTAAAGTATCAAAATACATGAGTCGATATAAACGGTCAATATAGCAGGATAGAGTAAACCTTTGCATAACTCAAAAATAGGAAGGAGCTTTGATCAGGAAAAACATTTATTGTCTGCACATCCAAGCAGTGGTCTTTGCACCTGAAGAGGCTTCTGTCCTCCTTTGCAAAGACATGGATTAATTGCCTTTTCCTATGTCTAAGTCACAAATCTCTACCAGTGTGATTTCCAGAGAACCAGGAATGCATCCTCTGTTACTGTGCAGCTGTATTGTCTAAGGATACACTTTGAAAGACATTTTCTTGTGTCTTATTTTCTATTCTGAATGTCTTTTGGTGTTTGTCAGTTCAGAAAACAAAACATGAACATTAAACATGCTAAAGAGCCTGAGTCTTGTGTTTCCTTTCCCAGACTGGTTTCTAGAGCTCTTTGTTTCTCTTCTCTTTCCATAATCTTGTCTGAATACAGTATCTCTATGTAATAATTTCTCAGCTTTCCCAGGACTCTTCTAGAGAGAGATGAAATGCAAATTATAAGGGAAAGGCGTCAAATTGACTGGATTTCTGTTACTGGCTTTCACACTGATCTGTGCTTAGGAAACGGAACTCTTTTTCCTCTCCCCTTGCTCACCCTCCTGTTTAATTTATAGCTTAGACTTCGAGGGTCAGGAATTTTATCTAACTGGGTGTTTTATACATGGCCTAGCCCAACAAGGCCCCAACCTTGGTTGTGGCCTCTAGACACTATCACACTGCAGATACTAAATATTAAGTACTTTCATGCATGCTGCTGGGTGTTGAATAGGACATCTGTCTTGGCTCATTAAACACAGCACTCCCTGTTTTTCCAGGGGAAGTTTCACCTTGAGAGAGACCTCCCCATTCCCACAATGAGGCAGAAAAAAGGAGGAAAATGTAGCCAAGGAAAAGCCACAGACACATCCCATGTGGGAGAAAAACCATGATATGGCACCTCGGTCTATTCCTCCACTCTCCTTTTGTCCTTCCCTTTCTCTAAACAGCCCTGTTTCTGAAGGGGGAATTATCTCCTTCAAATCAAAGCAGAGGGTAACCTGACTATTTCTTGCAGAGAAGTAATAATTAAGGCACTAGAAGGATGCAATCTGCATACATTATTGCAAGTTATGCCAACAGAATGTCAACATTTGTGTCATAAGTAATCTTGAGCAGCAAATTACTCTGCGCATTGGCCTGGAATCCATCGACAGAGGCAGTAGTACTAATTACAGGGGAGCTTCTCCTCCACTGGAGGATGGACAGAGGATTACACAAAAGGATCAATGTGCAAAAGAGATCACCTAACTAGAGCACTATGAATATGTGGCTCAGTGGAAGCCTAATATCCTTAAATCACCTGCTCTTGTGGATGAAGATATGAATCTTAGGTAGAAGAAGTCAGTGATGTGCTTGGTCTCAGCTTGGTACACTGGCTACAAGTCATGATTAAGAGGTCCTAATTCCTTACCAATAGGAGAAGACACCTTTACAATACTATACTGGTATAGAAAGTAAGATGCCTGGAGAGTTCATGACATAACATTTTCCATGATCTATGATCTTTTCCTCTTTAATTCACCTTGCCTGCCCTTCCTTCAGGGAACAGAGAAAAGATAAATATCCTGTGAAATATACTGGAAATGCCTTCCTAACTTCATCTTAGAAGCACTGTTGTTTATGAGCTGTTTCTGTTCCAAAGAAGAAGAATGGGTTTTTTTGGTTCTGTAAGGCTATCCCTGAGAAATATGCACCTCCATCATCCCTCCAGTCACTCATAACTGCACATGCAGCAAAGGAGACCAGGCTTGCACCAGAATTTTACATATTGCCCTTTTCCCAGCCTAGAAACTTGAAGTTTGATCTAAAATTTTCCCTTAAGATCAATTCCAGAAAGGCTGTCACCAGGGAAGACGATGTGGAAGGAAATAAAGATCAGCCTTTATCAGCTTCCTCATTTCTGAGGGACAGTTGAAAACCACAATCCATCTGAAATGTAACTTCTCCTAACTTTGGAGGCAATAAACGTCCATGTACAGCAACTTTAGAGTGTTTTTTTCACTTTTGCCTTTACTTAAACCTGGGAGAAGAAAAAGCATAAGGCAGTTCTTTTCCTAATATTACTGACTTCCCAGACCCCAAAACATTGTATGAGGAATGCCCAGGGGTTTTATTTCCAAGGAAGTTCATTACTGTATTTTGCACTTCCCACACCTTGCTCCCATAAGATGTTCTTTTATGGTTTTATTTTATATATATGAGAGATATATAAGCTATGTCAAACATCTTGGTTAGAACCAATCTTTCATCTGCTCACTCTGTGCAGCCTCAAACCGCTTTGTTAACGTGCCCTGCCTTGTTTACTGATTGAACAAAGGGCATCATTTATTGTCTCTTTTCCTTCCATGTCTTCTATAAATTTGCTTACTATGTTGCAGATAAACAGAAATCTTCAAGACATCCCCCCTGCTATCATTCACTTTTCCATTTCTGGAAGCTTTATAACCTAAACCTCTGTCTGTCTCCTAATAGCATATATCCACTATCTCACTTTGAGGATGCTGGCAGAGATTCTCTCATTTATATTGAAAACCCATAGGTTTATTAAGCAACATCAGGTCTGTATAAAGTAACTTCTTGAATTGCCACCCACTGAATGTGTGTCAGATGGTGTCCACAGTCTGCTCTGAGTGTGCTCTGATCCCCAGCACACTGGGCTCCTGTGTTTCCCACATGCCTGCAAACCGAAGCTTTCTTGCCAGGTACAGCAACGCTCCAAGGCTCACGCCTCCCCCAGGCCTGGAGCTCACAAAAGTTGCATTTTGTCTTAATACTCTGTCATTAAGTGGAGTTAAAAATAAAGCCTGTCAGAGCCTCACAGCCTGCAGGGAAAAGGATATTAATTACAGCAGGCACAGAGTGGAGAAGAGCTGCCTTGAGTGAGAAGCCTTCCCGCTGAGCTGTCACCTTCCCTGTGTCACCAGCAGAGCTGGGCTTTGGCTCTCACACAGAGCAGAGGTTGGCCCAAATACCTGTGAAACGGCAGGACAGGAGGAGCCAGCAAAGGGATTTCATTGCTGGTTCTGGCATGTTCACTGGTACCAGCTTCCCTGCCTGCACACCCAGCCTCAACACAGCTTAACACAGAGACGTGGGCTGAAGGATGAAGAAGGGGCAGTGGGGGCAGCCACAAGGGAAGAGGCTATTCAGGGACCCAAAATAAGATTCATTGCTAAAGGCTGAGATTTCAGTTACAGGGGAAAAAGTGCGTCATTAGGGACCAAGTAGACAGTAGAGTCAGCAGAAAGTGGCACCCAATTTTCCTCCAAGATGTATGAAAAGAAGATCGAGCTGCCAAGGGAAGATGAAGATCAAAATATTAGTATCATCTCCAGCTTTTAGCTTCTTAGCGAAGGAGATATATAGTGTCACATTTCCTTTGCTGCTGATCGATAAGCAGACATGAAAATATCCCTTCAGAAGTTAAGTTTAGCCCTGACTGCTCACTTCTTTGCAGAAAGTATATTTAGGACAGATTTTATATTCAGTATTGAAGTATGTATTTATATGTCTATATTTATGTTTATTGCGTGTTTAGAGGGAAGATGCCTTATCTGAATAAGACATTACTTGTGAAGTTATAGCGGGTACCAGCTTCCCAGCTGGATCTTCACCTGGTAAAATGGTTTTGAAGGACAGAGATTAAGGGGAATGGGGAATGGTTCAGGCAGGCAGAGCAGCCTGTGTTTCTGAGAACATGCCTCCATGATTTAAATAACCCCTAAACTTTGCTGGAGAGGACAACAGAGGGAGAAAGCTAATAAAATGACAGCAAAGGAACACTAGGAGCCACATATTGTGAATTGCTGTTTGAATCTTTAGCTGGGTGAATCAATCAAGCTGACAGGGCAAGCCCTTCTAATGGGAAGGCTCCCAATGCCATCAGCTGAAGGGTAACGGCAGGGGGACGGTGCCATGCCGATGCTGCCGTGCCAGGATGCGCTGGCGTCTACTTCTTCTTTGTCAAAGCCTGACTTTGCCCAACAAATCCATTGACAGAGAGCAGCTCTGTGCGCCAGTGTCTGACAAACTTGGCAAGGGCTCTCTTTCTGCTAGAGAAGACTTGAGAGTTCACTTAGAGGGCACTACACCATCCCCATCTGCAAAAGGGCCCTCCACTGCTCTTTTCAGAGCACTGCTGAGGAGAGAAGGAAATGAAAGAGAAGAAAAGAGTTAAGGCATACAGGCTAGTACTTGAAACCAGCACGAAAGAGACAGTGAAAGAGCTTAATTAATGGCACATCAGAGCTCCCCAAGATGTGTGTCTAACGAGGCCTTTGCCTGGCGCTTTAGCTTTGCTCCTGAAAAGTTAATGCAGGCAAAACATAAGCAGGAGGCTGTGTGGAAACAGGAGCCAGCATGAGCAGATACATCCTGGTTTAATTCTCTCCTTTGGATGACAGCCCTCTGTGCCTCCTCCCCACACCCCTTTCTCAGGGACACGCTTATTACAGCTATTGCAGGGAGAAGAAATAACCAGCCCAAAATATAGGGAGAGATCCACTTTCATCACGAACAGCAAATGAGTAAAGCAGGGTCAGAGTGTTGACTTAGAAAATTACAGCCTTCCTGGCTCCTAAATAAATCCAGACATGGTGCCCTATGCCACTCAGCCTCTGCAGAATTTAATTTAGAGCAATTGATTTATTTGCTGTGGACAGGTGGACTCTATAAAGAATTTTTAGGGCAGAATTTACAGTGGGCTTTGTCATGCAGTGGGAGAAAAAATAGCATCAGGAGTCTGATACAGCTTTCCTGTTTCCCATAGGCTATCCCTCCAAAGCAAGCAAGAGGTAGCTGCAATAGAAGCTGATGGTGAAGGGGACTCAAGGGGGTCTTCAGAGGAGGAAGACCAGGGTTTGTAGGAGCTGTCTGGGGTTACACACAGCAGCAGTGTTCTCAAGACCATGTGGGTGTTTTAGTTCCCTTGGCCTTGCTCTAAAGGCCTGGGTTTCTTCGCATAAAACCCTCACATCTCCCATAGGAATGATGGTGTCTGGTGACAGGTGGTTGGTCAAGCTTGGTACTTGGATGAATACAGAAGCTAGAGCTAGGGCAGTGTTTATCAGCTGGGGGGATGCATCCTTAGGAAGACCTTTCCTTAGAAACTCTCCTTTCCTTGCCACCTTCTCTTGAGCTTTCCATTTTGAAATATCAGGTCTGGAAGATCTTCCCTGTCTTTGTGCTGCAGTTAGTATCAGTAGATGCCTACAAGCTGAAGCCACCTTGACACTAAAACAAAGGCTTGGGGAGCTTCAAGAGGGAAGGTGCCCTTAGGAATGAGTTTGACAACTGCTGATTTCAAGTGCAAGTTGAAAGTGCATGCAAGTGCCTGTCTGAGAGGCTTTTGGCTTCCGAGAGCTCAGGATGAGAGTTCTATATCCAAGAGCTTCTATATCCTTTCTGGGTTTAGCTGGGTCTCCCTAGCACATGATAGTGGTAGCAAGACTGCTCTGCTTCCTATGCTGTGTGTTTTACAGCTCCTTCGGGAGGCAGATAACAGACAAACAACCTTGGAAACCCTTCTTGGTTGAAAGGGTTAATTGGAACAATCAATAAGCAACAATACCCTGATTTCTGGGCTTGATTGACTTGGAACAGCACAGCCAGTGTTTGGATGTGACACAGTCACAGCTGTGAAAGCAGCAATTGCTTTGCTTGAGTCAGCGACAGCCAGTGCCCCGGCACGTAGAGGTGGCTGCTGTCTTCCCCATGAACCCTAAGGCTGAGCCTGATTTTGCTGTGCAGTTTGAGGTGGCA
This sequence comes from Psittacus erithacus, assembly GCA_009867235.2. Lineage (NCBI taxonomy): Eukaryota > Metazoa > Chordata > Aves > Psittaciformes > Psittacidae > Psittacus > Psittacus erithacus. The sequence continues at coordinate 23,881 of WYDI02022191.1, forward strand.
ACACTGCTCCTTTGAGCTTTCTACTCAGTTGCATCTAATCAAGCTCCTTAAATAACTCAGGCTATAGGAGAGCATTCATCTCCTGTTCTAACCTCCATCAGTAGATCTCCAAGCACTTTACCAGGATCACTGTTACTTTGTTCCCGCTAAAGAGACTGAGGCATAGAGAAGTCAAGGAACCTGCTAGATGATATTTAGCAGTTTGAGAAGGAACAAAAATGAGATCCTGCAGATTCCAAACCTCTCTTTTTTATATCATAGGTATATACAAAACTGAAGAACCAGAACTATTGAGAGCTAAGTAGATACAAAATCAAGTTTATACTAATTCTAAGGTTTAACAAACAGAAAAACAAAAACCAACCAAACAACAATAAACCAAAATCACAACACACACACACACACCCAAAAAGACCCTAAACATGCCAAGGACTGAAGCATAAGAAGGCTCATACAGCATCTATCTTTCTTCAAGGCATCCAAGGAGCTCAAGATGCTATTAAGGGAGTCTCTGTGCAGAGATTTATAGAGTAAAAGCCAAATAGAAGCTCAACTGCAAAACAATTCCCTTCTTCTGGGGACATTACCAGCTTTCCCGACCAACTTGTTCTCACTCCAGTGAAGTGGTCTCCTATGTGAAGCCTGAGCCTGCTCCTACAACTGAGCGTAAGTTGTGAGCAAGTCTCTGACATCCTTCAGGCAGCCAGGGCGGATAATGTGCCTTTAATTGTAAGGAGGAATCATCCCTAAATGTGGGTACCTTACAGTTCCCAGAGATTCCAGCTTATCACTGAGGACCCCAAAAGAGCTACCTGTTCCCTGCTATCTGACAGTTTCAAGAGTTACTAAAGCTTCCAGCCCAGGTTTTGACTTCCCTTAGCCCGAGAGCTTTGACCTCATTTAGTTCAGACAAGACTTACCCAGACCAGAAAATCTGGCTGCAAAAGACTGGGATTTGTGAGCTCAGCAGCATGGAGGGAGAGTGAATGTGACACACAGAGCCCAGGCGAGCACAGCAGACACAAAGCATCTGCGTGAGCCCTTCAGGAAAGCAACAAATAGAAAACAAAGCATTAATGTGACCCAAGAGCAGACTACTCCTGAGTGTTTTTCAATTACAATAGACAATTCTAAAAGGACAACCTTCTCCTATTTACAATAAATTTCATCAATTTATACATCTTCCCCTTATTTAAGAAAAACACACAATACAATACAAGCTCCATCTGGCTCTATTTAGACTCCAAGCCTTTCTGTTTGTACAGCCAGAAGCCATCAGTTATTGTGTCAAGACCATGTATTTCAAGGCCCTGGACACAAGAAATTAAAAGGAGGCAGGGGAGGGAGAGGGGGCAGATGAGAGCCTTGAAAAGGTTATAATTAGTTGTGTGGTAAATGATCAACCTGGGGGTTATTAAGCATCCCTGTTTACAGAGTCCACGGTGCTCTGCTGGCTCTTTTGCAAAGCTAAAGCCATGAGGACACAGATACACAGGTAGGGTGCAGAAAAAGGGCACAACAGGATTTTTCTGCTTGCTTTTGGAAGCCAAACTCCAAGCTTCCAAGTTTAACTCCAAGCCAAACGCATCATTCTCTAAAGGGCAATGCTAAAGCCTCAGATGTTTACGTGGCACATATTTTTCATTCAGGGACCAAAAGGTCTTCTGGGTGGCCCCTTTCTGCTGCACACATGTGCTGTCTATGTCAAGTGTGGGTGAGGAGAAGGCAGATCATCCTGAAACAGCAGGTATACACCAGCCTCAGGTTCCATATATGCATGGCAAGGAGTTGGAATTAGATGATCTTATGGTCCTTTCCAACTCTATTCTATGATTCTATGCCCAGTTGTAGAATGGATTCAGATTTAGCCTTTGTTCAGTCAAAAAGCATCATCTAGGTGAGATTTGATGCAAAAGACTTAAAAAGCAGGATTTACAGGGACAACACTGAGCAGAGGACTGAGGAGGAAGGTAGCTGAAGGAAGAGACATGGAGATGTCCCCTCTCCTCCTTACGAAAGAGAGACTCACAGGACCCAAACTGTCTTTTCACACTTTCCTCTTGTGATCAATTCATTAAGAGGTATCAGACTAGCACAGCTAAACTCAAATAAGCTTCTAATTCTTGTACTGGAGACCTAAGCTTTAAAAGGTCTGGCATTAAATACAAGCCACCAAGACATATTAAATGTTATTGCACCAACAAGCAGCAAAACAAGCTGGTAGACAGGTTCTAGTTATCTCCTCACTACCAAGCAAAGTAAGAGGATGGGACTACCTCTATATTCCCTGGTCCTTGAGGTAAAGCAAGGCTGTGTTCCCATTCTGTACCCCTGACTTCCCTCATTGCACAGCGAACGTGCATTATCTCTCAGGTGCATATTAAATGCAGCTGAGCTTTGAAGGAGGTATTATTAGCCTGGTCAGCCATACAGCTCTCTCATTGTAATAACAATCTGGTGACTCATCCATCCCATTAATTTAACATCAAAAAAAATGGGGGTCAGATCCTTTTCATTTACCTAAGCTAAATTCGGAAGGGGAAAAAAAAAAGGAATTTTGCTTGGCTTTAACTTGAAAAATGTTACAACCACACAAAAAAAATCAGTTTTTTCATCCCCAGATCTCATTTTTCCAGTTTATAATACTATGATAATTGCATTCCATGTTCAAAACTGAGGCACTTAGAAGCATGAAATTGAATACTAAAGGCCTTCTTCCCACTATTGATCTGTATTCCAGCAACACGGAGGGACCCTCAGCCCTGGAACAAGACCCTGTTGTGCTGGGAATGTCTAAGCACAGAACAAAAAGACAATGCCTGCTTCAAGAAGTTACAGGCTGCATGTTAAAGGCCAGCAATGACGATCACCACTATCTAGCCAACTGCGGGCATTGATTGACCAGATAACAAGCACATACTCATACACTGAACTTTTCTAAATGCATCTGCTATCAGAAGCCAATGGCATAAAACCTGTATTACGAATGGTGTAATTCTGCAATTCATTTGTTGTGTTCTCTTTGAATTTCATTCCCAAACTCTTTGCTCAAAGAACAAGCTGTATCATTGGAAATACTTGCAGGTAAATATTTGACTGAGAATAAGAATACTTGGTTGAAATGCTTTGAACTGCATTCCTAGAAGCTATGAAACCTCATGGGTGGGATTAATCTAAGTAATTCTTTTGGGCCCTTGCTCAGATGTGCAAGCAGGCTTTGCTTAAATCACCCCAAAATAATATAGCCCTGGCCTTTGCAGGTAAGAAAGTAAAACATCTGGATTATATTTTACATGGTGACAATAGAGTATCTACTTCGAGCTGCCAGTGTCATTGAAAAGAATTCCTGTCATTGCAATAGTGGAAAGCCCCCTTCCTCAGTTTCTGTTGCCAGAATAAAGAGAGAGAAAGTTAAAGGAATGCTGTAGGGTATCCCCGTTCCCAGATGCTACCTTCCCTTTTCCAAGGGAGAACACTATGAAGAACATCCCACCCCCAGCCCAGAGCCTTTCCAAGACCATCTCTGAAGACTGAACAGCAATAACTCAACCTGATCAAAAGTAGCATCTGTGTGCAAGAGTAAAGCACACTCAAGAGTCTCATGAAAAACTAATAAAGTGGCATTTGTGCAGGACCAAGTGTTACAAAGGCTTCATGCCAGAATAAACCCTTCCTTACCTTTAGTTTTCTCAACCCCAAGACATACATAGCTACTTCATCACATACCAAAAGAGGAGGCAGGTCAGCTTGGAAGAGGAGAAATTTCACACATGAGCAGTAAACCCAGACCATGGGCTAAACTGTCCCATGCAGTGCCCAACCCCTTGATCAATCTCTGCATACAGAGAGAAATGCATACTTGAACACTGCAAAATCCCTGTGATCAACAAACCCTCTTCTCTTTCATGTGGTTTGGGATGGGAATTTGGTTTGCAGGGCTGTGCCCAAGGAAGAACCACAGCCCAAAACCTATCCAAAGAACCGTGGTTTCTAGAACATTCTAGCAAAGCAGAAGTGTGCAAGTCCTTCCAATTCACTATTGTTTTTCTGTTCTATTAACTGAATAAGAGCTGCTGTGAACTGTGTTCGCTTTGAAAAGGTAAAGTGAAAAGCAAATAACACAACAGCTACATCAAGTCAAGCAATGCCAAAGAGGGAAGAGATGTCTCAGGTCAGAGATGCACCTTTAGATGACTGAGTGCACACAGCCTGTGTCCTTGGCGGGACACATGCTGGCTCTGTGGCCAAGTCTTCTTCCTTAATCTGCCCATGTGTGATGCTCTGCAGAGAAGAGGGGTCAGCGGTGCTCAGGGAATGCTGGGCAGCCGCCAAGATCTGTCTCCAGCCTTCCACAATGGAAGGGAGGGTTCTTGCAGGTTCATTGATTTTTTTAAACTTATTTTCTGCTAAAGGGTTTAATTTTTTCAAATGAGACATTCAGGAATATCTGAGCTTGGCATGGACATTTCCTGTCCATGCAATCAGGGAAAATGGGACAGAGCTCTTGCTGAGGCGGTCCCTTTTCATTTTTACCTTCCTGTACAGCAGAATGGACTAGTGGTAAGAGAAAGAATACTTATTATCTGCCTTTGGTTTGAGTCCTATTTCTGCCTCAGGTGAACTCTGTTCCCTTCTTAGCATGCATGATTTAACTTTTTAATGCCTCTGTCTCTCCATTCTAGAAAATGATGGAAATAACTCTTACAAAATGAACCAGAGTTTTCAAACAGAAAATGAAAGCTGCCTTTGTCTGGGTAGGAACAGCTATTTTCCACAATGATACTGGAAGCCAGCATGTAGTTCTGGTACCCTGTTCCAATATTGCTTTGCCTCTTCATGTGTTGATATGCTGTGACAGCTTGTTTTATGTTTATAGGGCAGGTGTTTTGTTACTACATGACTCAATCAGCATGTGGTTATAGCAAACAATGCGCTGAGATACTGTTCTGTAGTGACAAAACCAGCTCCTTTTCTTCTGAGAGCCTTTGTAGCAAAGTGGTGAACCCCTGAGCCGCATTGAGTGAGGGACAAAGACAATGGCCAAGCATGGCACGGATGGGTCCACGTGTGCCAGACCACCATCACCATGGGATCTTCTGACAGACTTACCTACTATAGCTTCAAAGAGATGACAATCCCAGAGCAGCCCCATGACTCTGTCTCCTCAATTTTGATTAGCTGAAGCACCAGTCTCAGACACTGTGTGCAAGTGGACAAAAATTCCTGGTGTCAGGCAGCTTGCCCCAGGTTAAGTGGAAATTGGATGTGAAAAACACAGGCACGGAGGAAATGGTGAGGATGGAGTGGAGCAATGAATTGGAGACAACAGAAAGCTATGGAGCAGTCATATAGACAATTCCAGTCACACCACGACTAGACAAAATCTTGCTGAGAAGACATTTTTATATTCAGATTTGCAGGATCTGGTGGTTCTGTCAATAAGACCCTTTCGGAGAGGTTTTAGTTTAAGTAAGATAGTGAGAAGTGAAATTTCCCTTCCATATTGCTCTGAGGCACATTCTGTTCATAGTTAGGACTATTTAACTCCTTAAGTTCAGTAAATTTAGCTCAGAGTTGATTGAAAGTAGCAAGGAAGACATTTTGGCTTGGTGACTTCAATGCATACCCAGGTTGGTGAAAGGTAAAACCCACCTGCCAAGTCGCTGTTCTAAATGTTGATTTAGAGCCTGCTTTGCTATATAGCATTTGGCTTCTGCCTCATTTGTTTCCCACTTGTAAATGAGATTTCACATATTGTCCTTGAAGTTTTACCTCCAGAGCATTTTCTTTTATTACTCACGCTTCTGGGGATTCTCACTGAGCATGAGAAAGTCAGCTTAGAGAGAACATGAGGCTTCTCTGCTTCAGTGTTTAAAATCCTCTGACCGTCCCTCCCCAGCCATCGCTTTTCTCTCCTTATTCCCCGCACTCAAGCTTTTGAGTTATAGAAGTGATCAGTGGCTTAAATTATTGTAATGGTTTGCAGAGGGAAATGGGAGGGGGCACGAAGGGGATGGAATTAAGAATTGTCCCTCCAAGCTGGGAACTTGGTATTAAAAATCTCAGGCAAATCCATTCTGAAAGTGCTGAGCTAATAAATCTCATACACAGCTTTACAGGAGAAAGTCTAACTCAGTTGTAAGTATGTACTGCAGGTATTACTGCAACATGACTAATGGTGAGTGAATACTGCAGAAAGATGTCTGTGTATATTCATTTGAAGTCCTGAACAAATTTGCTTTGCATCTCCTGGTCTGTTTCGATGGCTGCTTTCCACAAATACTCTACCAAATGAGCTTTACCAGTGTGAATACTCATCAAAAGTCAATTTGGAACTCAAAGAGCTTCATATTTTCCAAAAGCATATTCCAAATAACACACAGTAACATGCAGTTCTAAATGCATGCTAGTTCTGATGTGATTAGTTACACAACTTGCCCAATCAGGAATCAGAAAGAATACAATCCAGCTCCAGTAACTGTCCATGCAGCTTGGATGTCAAACTTTGAATGAGGCTATTTCCAGTGGGCTGTTTGTGAACAGCTTAGTAGCTTCAATTCCATCCTCTGAAGACATCTGTAAATGGCCATTTTAGCAACAAATAGAGATTGGGAATTTATCATTTGCGAGTGGCCAGGGGAGAGGAAGACTGGCTCTTCCTAATGAATCACTGGTTATCTGCCTAGCTCTGCGTGTCAGGAAGCTCAATATTCCAGCTGTACAGACAGAAAACCAGTAGCAAGTCACATTTTCCAATGAAGTCAGCTGAAAATTCGTGTTCATTTGTGTGCTGTGGACTGGCAAATGCAGAGATTTACCCCAGCTCCAATGGGACCAGGGAGGACTCACCTCGCAACCTTTCCTTGAGAGAAATAGCCACCATGAATCACTTAACAGGCAATCCTATCTATGTTGCTCTAATTTAGGAGCTGCTGCGCCTTCAGCCTAAGGCTGCTGCCCTGTGAGTATATTGGCATAGAGGGATAGTGAGTGGAAAATGGCTTCTAATGCTGGCACCTTTCATCATCAGGTCACCTTTTCCTTGTTTTTTCTGTGTATGCTGTTCCTTATCACTTTATGTCATACACTATTACACCTAGAAATTATAATACAAATCTAATGCTGGAAATGGAATATCAATGATCATGTATTTACCAAACAACCTTTTCTGCTGCAGAGAAGGGCTTCAGGATCCTTGTACAAAAAAGGCAAGTCAGGGAAGGTTGGGCTTCTCCACATTTACAGTGACAGGATGCAGAGAGACTTTCAAACATTACAGGAAGGCATTTGCTGCTGTTATTAGACAAGAATCAATCCCACTTCTCAGTGTCACCAGTATGGATTTGCCATGCCATGAGGGAAATCCGTACCTGTTTCTCAGTGACAGGTTGACCAAGGCTGGTGTTTGCTGCCTACCATCCGTGTTTTCGCTGCTGTCTCAGAACAGGTTTAAAGCCCTTGAACTCCCCGAGAATGGCATATTTGTCAGGCAAGAGAGAGGAGACTGACAACAAACACAGCCAGACATGGTCCTAACTGGATCGAACTCCTGGAGAAATGATGTCATTACCAGCCCCGACAGTCTTCCAAGAGGAAACTTCCATCGTTTACCCTGAGCCGCAGCTCCAGCTGCATTAAACACTGTTTTTCAGCTAATAAAATGAGGCACAATTTTTTACATGCTGTTTGTGGTGACAGCGTAATCAGTCTTGCTGCGAGCCAGGCTCCAACCGGCCAGGAGCTGCAGAGAGCTCTATGTGAGGTACCCAGCCTCCCAAGTTCATTTCTTTGGGATGTTCTTCTTCACAGTAAAACTCTCCCGGATGCTCCCCCTTCCCCCCCCCTTATCTATTAATTTATTTATTTACTCCTTGAATCTAGGTTTATTTTGTTCCCCAGCAATTGCAGGTAAACAAAAGGAGACTCACTTCTGGGAAAAGGCTGTTAATAGCCTCGCTGAGGGAGAAGCAAATGTGACTTTCCTAAACAAAGCTGCAGGGAACATGGCTGCGCACCCAGCAGGGTCTCTGGGGCAAAGCAGGTTTGTTAGCAAAAGAGCACGCACAGAGTTTGTCAGGTTGGGTTTGGGTTTTTTTTCCTTTCCCTTTTTCTTCTCTTTCATTCCAAGAAATACTTGCAGAAAGCAACTCGATGGGAATGTGAAAATAAACCAGGAGTTCTGCATCTGCTGAATTTAAACTGAGAGGAGAGGGAGTTATTCTGCACTCACTCCCATAGACAGCATGGGGTAGCCCCACTGTAAATCAAAACCACTCACTCCTATATAGAATAGCATGGGGTAACCCCACTGTAAACCAAAACCACTCACTCCCATACGCAATAGCATGAGCGGCCTCAGTGTAAATCAAAACAAAGTGAGGTGGCTTCTTGTTTACTTTTGTATTTTCCCCCTCTTCTATCACTCTCTTTTAGCCTCTGCTTATCTTACTCCCTTTCCCCACATTCTGGTTTCTGCACCCTTTCTCCTTTCCAGTTCCAGGTTTTCCTAGGAAATAAAACCTGAAAACCTGGGTTGTCCTTACACAGTCTGTCTCAGAATAAAAGGAGCAGGGGCTGAGATCCGCAGGAGAAATCTGGAAAGCAGCTGTACCTTTCTGCTGAATTAAGTTTGCAGCGTTCGCATGCATCAAGTGGAGTCTGATCCAAAGATCACTGGTGTCAATAGAAAGATTTCCGTTGACTTATGAGGATTGTGGATGAGGGCTTTGGATTAGGGGTGTGATAAGGACCAGTCACCTTATCTTGTAAGGAAAACATCAATAAAACCCTGGGCAGTCAAAGTTTGTCATTATCACCTCCAGCCACCCATCTGTGCTGATTCTTGCCCTCCCTCAGACACTGTGGCAAGCTGAGGAAAACGCACCTATTTCTCCCTCCAAGAGCCTTGTGCTAGAATCCATGAGACATGATTTTCTCTCTTGAAATTCAGTTTCTAAGCCCCTTACTGTCTCTAACGGCCAACTGGAAAAGACAGTAATTGCTGAGAAACTTATTGACTTTTCCTTTTTAATTAATCCTAAGTGGAAGAAAACCTGCAGATCCCTTGTCCAGACAGTGTATGTGAGAAAGGAGGAGGGAAGAGAATCATAATTAAAATAACTCAAATTAATCTTGGTGAATGCCTCTGCCACTTCAGTTCTGAATATAAGGGGAAAGTGTTGTTTTGTTCTGGCCTTTTTTGTTTCAAATGTCAGCTCGAATGAGGACCACCAGATAAGAATCTTATCCCATCTAAAGGGAGATTTTTCTGGTCACTCTAACACCTGCATCCTTTCAGCCACTGTCCTAGGTCGAACTGCCTCACATTTCCTCTCTGTGAGGCTTGAATGAGCATCATACTCAGCAAAATGGAGAACTATTCTGTCTAGGGAAGTGGGTGATGGCAGAGCTGCTCCTAACCCATGAGTGAGCTTTCTGGATTGTTCCAGGCAAGAAAGGAGGGAAGAGCCCTTTTTGCTTGTCTTAATGAGGGCTGAGCAGATTTCTATGAGCACCACATCCAGAAACCTTAGCCCACCTTCCTGCGGTCACAGTGTGACCTGTCCACAGGACACCCAAGCAAATACTGGGTCCATGAGGGTAAAGATGACAGGGTGAGGAAGGAGCGGACAAGAAACTTCTGAAGATGTTTCACGCACCAGATTGCCTGGCAGCACTCAGCTCTTTAGGAAAGAGGAAAGCTCTGAATTTTGGCCTGTGAAATAGCCAGACTGGGCCAAACTGCTTATCTTTGAGTGATGTCCTATTGATAGCAGGAAAACTTGACCTCGGGGGAAAAAAACCCAAGTTAAGCAGGGAAGAGAAACTGCTGCTCAGAAACAGCACCGTTCCATGTGCGGCACAGACAAGCAAGCTCTCTCTTCCTGCCACTCCACTGCAGACAGCAGCTACACCCCTCACATGAGCCCAAGGAGAACCTGGCACTGTGTTCATTCCAGAGCATAGTTTATTAAGAAGCACAGACTCAGCTGGCAATTAGTTCTTTCTGCTGGAGAAGGGACCTCTTGCTATGTTTAGTCTCCTTCAGAGAAAGAACAGCCTCTTAGAGAGAGAAAAAGAACCCAGAGACTTCATCCTAGTGCTTGACTTGCACTACACCATGCTCAGCAGGAACAGGACTCAGCGGGAATTCACATGCTTCACATTGCAAGTTTGTTTTACAAAGCCCCGCTTCGCTCCTGGCTGGCAGAGCATCCCAAGCCAATTAGATTACATAGCCAAATGAAGTCAATTGCAGACGAGCACAAAAAGCTGCTGTTTGATCTGGGTTCAGAGAAACACCCTCCATCTAGTAATAGAAGCTAATGAAGGCCGACAGCTCAGGAGGCAGGAGCAATGTCTCTGTGCAGGGCTGAGACTTCAAGGCCACCCCCAGCCTCAGTGCAAGCGAAAGCGTGACTGGACAGTGAATCTGCAGTTCCAACTGTGCCAAGCAAGTCAGATCTTCAGAGACCTCTTCTAGACCCCTCTTTCCACCCCTGTGCCCCCTTCCCCAGCACATCTGTCTCAGTTCTCTCCAAGCTACTTTGTTTTAGTTTAGTTTTCTTCCTGCTAGCTGAGAAATTGCTGCTGGGATTAAAAAGGCATCGGAAACCCCATCGGTATGAAAGAGACACACTGCGAAGAGAGCAGATTAACCCACTCTGCAGAGAAAACTCCTCATTTCTGGAGTGTTTGTTTTGAAAATGTCACTTCAACGGGTCATAGAATTCATTAATAAAATCCCATCCTTATTTCTATTCAAAAAGGAATAAAGATTTATTACCCAGCCTCACCAGGAAAGCAGTATTGACCCACCGATGTGTCAAGGTCTACAGCATTGCATGCAGAAATATTTATTGCTTTTAATTACCATAAACTAGCAAGGAACTCGTTTTAATAGATTTTGATGATTATTGTTTTATTGTACTGTGGAAAATGTAAGTGCAGAGAAAAGAAAGACAAAATTGCCAGCAAAGCCTCCTGAGAGTATGTAGTGATGGAATGAAAGACAGCTCAGTGTTGATGGGTTAAATAAAAGGTCACTGACACTCAACAGATCTTGGCAGCACACTGATAAACCTGTGTTGAAGCATCATTAACCCCATTTTACCCATGAGGAAAACAGAGGCAGGGAATAGCCCTAAAGATCTCCAAAGACATTACCTGTTATCCCCAGGGGAGGAAATTCAGTATCTAAATATCAGAAAATGCTGTTTCACATGGTTGCTTCTAGCCTGAAAACTAGAACTGGTGAATTCAGAAGTGTAGGAATACTCTGGCACTAGAAATCAAGTGAACATTCAGGGGGCAGCAGGATCTTGAGATATGTGAAGTAACCCAAGTGCTACCCACTGGATATCCCTTGATGATGAAGATGAAGGCCACCACTTCATGTCTATACTGTGCTCATTATGCATTGGCATCTCTTAGAAAAAGCCTTTCTTAGCAGGCTGCGTTTGAATGCATGTGTGCCCAGGGGCAAGAGAGTAGTCAGCAAACTGATACTAGTCTTCATGTTACCTGCTCTGTCTCCTTTCACACATCCAGCTTTCCTTCCTGCCCAATGGTAACACGAACCTTTCAGTTGGAGAAAGGTAAGGCTTGGTGCAGAGGTAGGTGATTGACAGGCAGCCTGTGATAATGAAGTCCATTTTTATTCTATCTCTTGTCGAGGTACAAGGACTCGGCCAGTGTCCCAGGCAATGAGTGTTCCCTCTCCCTCTCTCTCGCTTGGATATGAAAGTGTGTGTAGCCATGTGTAGCTGTGTTAACACTACATTACTAAAACCAATCCCAGGAGCCTGTTACTGCTGCACACCTCACTGACTCCAGCGCTTCCTCACGTTGATTTGCATTCATGCAGTTTGTGTAAACAATGCTGTTCAGAGAATATAAATAACTGCAGCCGGGAATGCAGTTTGGCTGCTCAGCCTTAGGAGCTCAGCAGCATCCCCCAGGTGCTGCTGCAGGGCTGGAGCATGCTGCTAAGGAGACAACCCAGCTCCATTCCCCAAAAGGGAGGATGCTGCTGCACCCCAACCTTTCTGCTTCCATCCCAGCCCAAGAAGCCAAGGATGTCCCATTAGAGACTGGCTTTTCAATCCTGACATGAAAAACTGATGAAAAAGCCTTTAAAAAGAGCTTGATTTTCATTCATTAGTGATGCCTACCTTTGGGCCCTTTGGTACTGTGTTTCAGGTTGTAGTTATCAGAGCTCTTTCTAGGTGTTGATGGAGAAAGGTAGATGCTTCCAGAAAGAGATTCAAGTTTTCAGTGGTCTGATTTACCTATGAGATGGCTGACTCCCCTCTATACAGAGGATGTGGAGGGTTATCACCCCATCAGGTGAGATAAACCCGCATCTCTCAAGCTCATGTCCTTCTCCTCCAAAGACAGGCTTAGGTTTTGTAATGTTAAGTCCCAGCTGAGTTAAACTAGAATCCCCGTGTACACCCTGCTCAGAGCTATCATAAGAAAAAGTCTTCAGTATGAAAACAGCTAAAACTCTACCTATTTCAAATCAGCTTTGACCCAAGCTCAAAGATCTAAAGCCCAAAGAAATGCTCACACACAGATGTTTGAAGTGAAGCTGCTATTGATCACCATGCCGTAAGGACAGCAAACTCATGCTTGACCATCATAATTTCCTAATGATGTATTTGCTTCATCTCCCCTTGACTTCTGCAGGCAGGGGCAATGTCTTTAGAAGCAGCACCTGGGAGCTTGATGTTAATGAGTCATAAGCTGACATAAAACTCTCAGGTGGAGACAACCAAACCAGATCAAGTAGGGGTTTTTTTCCTCCTCAGAGTAAGAGCAAAACCAGCTAAAAGCACTAAATAATAAAGGGATTAAAACCAGAATCTTCTGATCTTTGAAGGATTCACTGAAAGCCTGGTCTGCACTGGCAATTTACATGCAGATTTGGATCCATACCCGCTCCTAAACTTAGCCTTGAAGAAAACAATGATTTTTCCTCTTGAAATTTAGAATTCCAGGAAAATGTTCCCATTTCCAAATTCTGCATCTTTGCATTTCAGCCTTTCTCAATCCTTTGATTTTTCTGCCTTTTCCTTTAGCTGAGCTGAAGTAACTCATATTACCAACACACACTCTATTTAATTGGCTTCATGTGGTTCTATTTTAACATTTGGATTAGAATACTCTTTCAGAAAATGACTGCTATTATATTTTTTTCTGTAACAGATGGTGCAAGATCCACCAACATAGGAAGTGACTCACAAGTTGTACTGTAAATAATAAATAATAGTAATAATAATAGTTCTGCTGACAGTGTAACAAGGGCTCCGGTTTGCTAGCACATAGGAAAGCTAATAAACCAAAGTGCAAAGCGCCCCCGAAATCTTTTGTTTTAATTAGCAATGAACAAATTCATCCTGCCAAATGCTGAACCTGCTGGAACAACTGGTGGCTTTGCATTTTGCTTAGGAGACGATTTGAAACGGGAAGGAGGAGTTAGAGGGGCCGGCCAAACTCTGATGGGAAAACACAGTACATGCATCTCCAGCTGAGCTCCTTGCAGGGCCATTTCACAAGTAAGGAAGAAAAATGATGGAAAAAATAGGAGTGATTACAATATGAATTCATGCATGTCTCCAGAGTGGTGGCCTTTGCTTAGTACCAGCCCCCCAGCACAGTCCATTTCCCTTTCAAATGCTCATGTGTAAGCATCCTGTCTGCTCATGGTTGGATGGTGCACTTCATCCTGCAGCCACCTGCATGGCTTTGCACAGGTTCTTCCAACCATGCAGGCTTAGAGCAATTTTATACTGTGCATGCCCTGTCACCAAGCCCTGCACACTCCCAAATGGCTGAAGAGAATTAGGGCAGCAATAAGAGGATGGCCCCCAATAGAAAAATCCAGGCTGCTCACAGGTCAATTCTTTTGAGGTTCCCTGTGGTGTGGATGGAGATATCAGGTGGTGACATAGTGGGTCCAAGCCTGAATTTCTGCCAGCTGGTAGATGTTTTTAATGGGCACAGTCTGGTACAGCTTTCATGCATCTGTGGACAAGCAGGTGAAGTACAATAGGTTTGGGGTTAAAGAAGATGCTGTTGTGGTTCTACTGCAAGAGAAAAGGGCTGTCATGCAGCAAGCTGTGCTCTGAGTAATGCCTGTATATCACAGCTAGCTCCAGAGATGTTCAGTCATATCATTGGAGAGCTTCTACTACATCATTTAGATCAAATGCTCTATATAACACCTTCGTTCAATGGACACCATGGTAATTGATTCTGTAGACAAAGAGGTGAAAGAACTGACGTACATACAAGACTTTGGCAGAAAAGAAGGTTTGGCAAGCTAATGACTCTGAGTCTAAGCCATGCCCTTATTTCTTCCATGTCTGTGTGACTGTCATTGTAGTGAATAAAATGTTTACAACCAGTGAGAGTTTTAGTTGTCTGTTGCTTGCAGAGGAGGGACCACATGCACACAAGCACTGCCCGCTCTGGTTGTTGGTTCACAGTCACACTGTGGCTTTCTGACAGTGGACTTAAAGAAATTCTCTGGGTTTGGGTTTGGGCTGGACTTTCTTGGCTCAAATAACAGCAAGGAAATGCAAGCCCAGATTTTAATAGCCCTGTCGCCAACTTTCCTTGGCAAAGGAAAGGTCTCAACTTTTATCCACCGGGGATTTTTTGACAACGTGACCCTCCTTCTCCCTCCAAGATCTTGCAACTTCAGAAATTACTTTGGGGATGAAGTCAACATGAAAAGGGTTTCATTACTTTAGATCTCCCCAGGCTTGCTTTGCTGCCTTTGGGAGGAGTCACCAACAGCTTCTAACTCGCTTTTGCTTGTCAGAGCTCACTTCACCCTTTATCATGCTGAGAAACTGGAATAGAATGGAGACAGAGCAGAGATGCACTCTGTCCATGAGGAGCTATATGGCTGAATTATTGCAAGCAGCCAGGGAAACTGTGACCAATGTGCCACAAATATCTGCAGCTTCCTTTTCCAGCCTATAGAGCAAAGTGGAGCTCTATCAAGAAACATTTCCTTTATTAGAAATGACTGATGTCCCTCACATTGCCAGAGACTGGCAAAGAATCGCTCTCTGAGCCAGGCTGCCTGACATGTAGCGGCTGCCTTCTTACAACCTTTTGTAGACAGAGAAATATGAATGATCTGTTCTCTTTGCTGTGCACACAAGCATCTGGATCTATTCCACCATTTGCCTGTCTGTCCAGCTACCTCATGTCTACATAAAACTACGTGCTGCCGCAGTAGCCTGTATAAAACTGACAGAAGAAAGAAAGTCCCAGCAGACTTGTGAGATGAAGGAAAGGATGTAGTCTGGATGAGTTAGGCTGCAACACAAAATCAAGATGCTGAAGTCTCACTGTGGCACAAGTATGCCAGGTCCCAGTTTCTCTATCTATGGAGTATAACTCAACATCTGAACTCTGACAAATTCTCTGCAATTTACCCTGCAAACTCAGGTTTGATGGGACATCAAGGGCTCAAAGCCTGCAGTGAGCTTGTTATCTCCTTCAGTGATTGAGCGCCTTAGATTTCCCCAGTGAGGACTCATTCTGACTAGAGGTAGGTGTCATTCTCTATGTCTGAGTTACTCATCTGGACTCCATTCATCATCAAGGGAGAGAAATAACACACTTAGGGCATGACTCATCTGACTTATTAGATGTGCTGCTTATGCACATCCAGGGTGCAAGTAATCACCTGTCCTGTATAGCTGCAGAGGTGAAGAGGAGAAATCACAACAGGTTAAACCTGTGCCAGATTTTGACACTTACCCTCTCCTTCCCCTCAAGCCTATCTCAAAAAGCATCTGAATTTCTGAACTCCTCTCATAATTAATTCATAGTTAATTTTGAATAGGTGTGATTTTAATAATCCTTCCGTAGATCTAATACTGCAGAATTGCCACACCATTGAACTTGAAATTACATGAAATGAGACAGCTATTTAAATAATGGCCTTCTGAGCTTGGCTGTTTGGGGTTTTTTGTTACAGAGATATCCAGAAGCAGTCAGTCTCTGTCATGATGTTACACCATCTCTGCAGCCATGTAGCCAAGCCATTAATACATTTTAGTGAGTTACAATCTGCCTGGGAAGCTACTTGCCTATTTATCTGCAGTTTCACAAGTGATAATAGGAAAGGGCCCATTCGCTGCTTAGAGCTTTCTATTGTAGAATTAAAAATATGATAGTGGCTACCCTTTGTATTTATTAATCAGCTGTAATGAAGCAAAATACTGAGCTTTAGATGACTTTGTACGTTAGTTAATGGCCATCTTAATGAACAGCACTTCCCCCGCAAATCCTTTTAATGCAGCTGTGTGCTTCTGGGTCCCAAAACTGGGGACAACATGCATACAGTGTGCACTAACTCAGCCGTTGTACGTGTCATGTGAAATACTTCTGGTGCAGCTTTATTCCTTTAACTGAAGGAAAACCTGGAATGAGACTTCTGCTCTCCTCAAGCTTTTCTAACTTCTCGCCATCAAAATGACTGATTGATTGCAATGAGTAAATAAGCGGAGATTTAATGCAAGCTATGATTGAGGAAAGATCTTTAAAGTGACTTAACAACTGAGAAAATGACTAATCATGACTAATAACCAAATAGCAATGCATCTGGGGATGCAGCCATTCAGGGCTTTTTAAAGCATCTTACATTGCAGCCATACCTGAGCCACCCCTTGGAATTAAGAAAACTGAGATTTGTCTTTTGAAGTTAATTTTTGCCCACACAATCTATATAAATGTCCATCTGAACTGAAGGATGAGCAAAGATACAAAATTTAGGGGGGTCCTTACGGTGATTTTGCCTAGGTTGCCTATAAGGCTGTCAGCATCATTTATCAATGGAGATAAATAGCCTAATCAATTTTAATTTAAGTCTCCTATATCGCAGCGACTTGGTTCTATAAGTTTATAGCATATTCCAGACACCTTATTTGCTACAATGCCAGGCAGTAGAACCACTTTTTCTTATAGCACTGGTGATATATTTCAGCATACTATCCCACGGGATTTATACATCGGTATTTTCATCCACCTCATTAGATTCACCCTCTTGCCTTTATGTTTTATAGTTCAGCTTGTTTTCTGTCAGCAAGTCCATCTGTTGTCCTGTGGCTTGTTGTAGGCTGTGGGTTCAGTTTTTGAAGGCCTGGTGGGAAAAGGATGAAAACCAGAAAACCAATTCTACAACCAGAAATGTTGTGTATGGGAGGAGAAGGATTAACATGATTACCCAGATGGACCAAATAATTTCTAGTTCAGCCATATGTACAATCCGCAGTATGTGTCTAGAAGTGAAAAGATCTTCCAGCTGGGTCAGACAAGACTATACATCACTGTGAAAAGATTATCATTAAGGAAGGAGCTTCGCAGTCCGATATCATTACAAGGAGTCATGCTTCAGCTTGCAAGCTGCCATGAGAAGGGTCAGTCCAGAGCACTCTGAAGAGGAACTGGTGAAAGATACTGGATGGAGAAAGTACTGGATGTGGGGTAGGAAAATCAACTACAGAAGCAGCCAATTCTGTGCACCCCCAGTCGGGTGGTTCCTGAGTGTCCCACTCAGCACAGCTCCATCACTGGGGCTTGCACACCCCACAATCAAAAAGCTGACCTATTTTATATTTCTATTGTGATATTTATACTACTATATTTCAAGTAAGTTAGAAATCATCAGCATCTCCATCGTAGGATCAGGATTTACTACATTAAAAGCTGCGACTTAAAGAGGGTTCTCTCCTTGCTCCACATGCATCCTGTACTTGGCAGCAGGAATGGCCCCACCCCATAGTCCAACTACCAAAATAATCAATCACCCTGCAGAGGTTCTGCAGACCTCAGGGGAAACAAGGGATTAATGATTCACTTCAGAAGTTCTGTTTTACTCCAGCTGGCCTATGCCCAACCTCCAGAGAGGTTTCCTTCTAAGTCTGGTTTATCCATAAGGGAAAAAATAAAGATGACACCTTTCGGAGCTCCATTTAGGTCTGAATCCAATAGATAGACTTACACCATCTTCCCCTCTCCAACACCGGGTCTCTGGTACCCATCTACACTCTGTGTGGTGTTCACCAGAGTGATGTCTCCTTGTGGAAATGACTGCTATAGAGTATGGGAATATGGCAGCAGGAAGAGAAACAGCATGGGAGAGAGCCTTGACTTAAAGAGATTTTCATCCCCATGTGCCACCATCTGTGACCCTTCGTGTGACAAGCCAAGGGGCTTTTCTGATTCCAATTCAGATTTGATAAGTGGAGGGAGGCTTTGGGTTTTATAGCCCTGTTGAACATAAACATTGATTTTTAAGGCCTAATCCTCTGCTGCAGCTGAACAACATCCAAGGAATCTTTTTTTATTATTATTATTGTAGCTGAAATTGATCAGTGGGAGGAGGGAGGAATAAAAAGGAAGCAGAGAAGCAGCTGCAACTTAGGTTTTTGTGTTGCCCAAGCAAGGATGCTGCTGCTCTGTCACTCACACAGCCCCCACTCTGCTGGGATGCTGCTGGCAGCCAAGGATGTGATGCTGAATGAGCTCTTGTCAGCTGCCATCCTCACTGCTTGGCTCCCTCATAGCTCCTATTTAGCTTCCTTGCTGGCTCCCTCATAAATATTCACACCACACAGCCAGCGGAAGACATTGTTTTTTCTTTCATTTCCATATTCAGCAGGACATCAAAAATGATTCAGAGTTGGGTTCAGCAGGGGCTGTGCATCTAGGGGAGAGGACAAGTGAGAGCAGGGTATATGAGTTGGGTGGAGGTGGGGGAAAGAAGACAAGAACACGCAGCAATGAGGGAGACAGGGAACAAGGTGAGAAGCATGATGGAGGTAAAGAGAGCTGGGGATTAACTTGGTTGAACAATCACAGCAAAATGAAGCTGTTCCCATTCATAACCCAGACAATCCATGTCCTCATCAGGAGGTTTTCATAAGTGATTAATGGTTAATTTGTTAAAATTCAATGAAATCTTGTTTCCTCTCTTTAAATTAGAATTCGCGGAGAGAGGGAGAGAGAGACAGTCCCAGCCATCCCCTGCTGCTTCTCGACAGAATATAATTCATCTGCCAGAACTGGCTATTGCTTTCAAAGGATTGCAAATAAAATAGAAACATAGCCCAGGGCGACAGCCATGGAGCTCTGGAAGACTCAGCTGAGCCAAAGGGGCAGAGAGGAGACCTCAAACCCCTGTGTGAATTGGCAGGTGACCTGTGAAATAAAGCCAGAATCAGCATGGCAGCTCAGTCCTGCACTGAATCTGAATCTCCTGTCATGGGACATGATTCCTACAGCTTGTATTATGATAAGGAAGGCCCAGGATGAGCCATGGAGGGTAATATCTATGCATTGCATCTGTGTTTTGAAGACATCGGCACTAGTTTATGAAGAGGGTACACACACACCCTGGAGACTGGACTACTTTTTGTTCCTGCTTTATTCCATTACTGAAACCTTTACTGATGGCATGTAACTGTTGTTTATATAGAGAAAAATACATATAATTGGTTGTGAGCCATTATGGAGACAACCTTACTTTGGCCATCAGGCTAATTTGCTTCTGTATAAAATCATTATCCTCATGAGATATTTCACTGTATCTCAAGCCACAGAATCTGACATTAGATATGATGTTCCAAACCACAGACCTTGCTCTTATTTTTCTGAGACAGAGAATGTCAAATATTCATTGCCATGTTGATAGAAAGATAGTCAACAGTACTCTAGTGGTAAAGTACTGCAACACACAGATCAGAACCTTAGGAATGTCTCTTAGACATCCAGTCTGGAGAGAAAGCTAGTGAGAAATAGCAAATTCTCCACATCCCATGGTACATGTTCTAGTAATTAATTAATACTTCAAAAAATTCAAATAGTATAAAAGCATATTTCATTTTCCATTAAATTCTGTGTCAGTTACTAACTATGTGACGCTAGACTGAAAAGACTGACTTTTCCAAGCATAAATGGGAGGGCTTTTATCACTTAAGACATTGAAATACCCTGAGAAATACTTTCAATCTTATTTTAATAGAAATATTAAGGGTTTTCAGGTTTTCTTCTGTGATTTTATGATGTATATAGAAAATTCAGTTGTTTCTATTGGATTAGTAAGCAGAAATGCATCAGTGCAAAATCTTAGTGAAACTTCAGGATACCCCCTTTGTCTAGGGGCTGTGTTTCGGCAGAACTTCAGCTACTAATTGGTACAGACCTCTTTTTTCTGAGCTGAAATTTGTTTCTCTGAAAATTCACCACCCACTCTGCTTACATAAATCATCCCAAGGGGAAAATAATGGAGAAAACTATATTATTATTCATTTTCACATGGAGCCTCCAGTTCTTCAGTTACGCGGTAACTAATAACTAGTAAAGAATGCAATTCCTTTCAACCAGTGTGGGAAGCACGAATGTTAATACACATCTACTGCTAGGAAAAACACACAAAAAGAGTATTAATTCATTTGGTGAACAACACATTGCAGTGGCACCAAGGCCTATTTATGTGGTTTAGTTACATTATAGTCAATATCAGTATTAAGGTTTATGTTTTTCTGCTATAGAGAACCTTGCCTTTAATGCTGATGGAAGAGCACTCTAATTCTAGTCCCTAATTATCAAAGACAGGAGTATTTTCGAAGAAAAAGTTCTAATAAGTTTTCAAGATTCTTCCCCCAACTGATAAGATTTTCTTTTGGATTTTTGTAGGGGAAGAAACAACTTTTCTGAGCATGAAATAAAAATCCAGACATTGAAAAATTCTTCTGTTATGTGGGTTTTTTGTTGGTGATTGAGAGCACTAACTGCTTTTCATGCAGTTAATGGCTTTAAGATAGCACTGCATAAAAGCAAAGTGTATCTCTGCATAAAGGACCAGCACTTTGGTTTAGCACCATTTTTGGATAGTGATGCACTTCCACTCCAAGGGAAGGTGGAAAGAAAATTAGATCCCCAGTTTACTGACTGCAGAACTATACCCTGAAAAGTGTTGCCCTTGCGACCTATGGATGTCACGCTGCCTTGCATCAGGATTTTCTGTGCTGTTATACCCTATAATCTCATTTCCCCAGTTTCTCCTGCCTCTATTTTTGCTGTTTCTGCTAAGACTTGTGACAAGAGGTTCCAATCAAGATTGAGACCCTACCATGCCAGACACAAAACAAAACCTTGAGAGAGCCAGTCCTTGTGAGATCCAAACTCAGTGGGTTGAATGCTGCAGAGAAGCAGACAAAGAGCAGGAATGCAATCAGGAGGCACAGATAGCATGTGGCTCATTTACAGCCTTGGCAGGTCACACACAAATCATTCAACTCTGTAACTTCTATCCTGCCTCTCTCCAATGCTGTATTCCACTGAATTACACGTGTGTGAGAGGCAGCACAAAGACTACAAACACAGAATGGAAAAGGGGTCTGTGGGTGCTCAACATAGCTATTATATCATTGCAGTCACAGTGTATTTGGTCTCTGAACTGGGATTGAGAGGCCTAAAAATTCCAAACTTGGAAAGTTTGACCCTTCATCTTGTGAAATGTTCTGCCTTTTGTGTGCTTACAGCATCCATCTCAACTCTGCATTTAAATAAATGCTTGTGTTTAATGACTACTCCTTATCTCTTCCATACAGTGATAATAAGAAATTGAAAATACTTCTGCTGTACTGCATGATCCATTGCACCTGGGCATCAACTTTCAAGAAATGACGTTTCCTGAATGCTTCTCATTAAGATGCACAAGCACCTTGTGATACATATGAATCTTATGAGCCCTAGATTAAAGATGGGTACCTGAAAAAGAGGCATGTGAAGTGGTTTTCCAAAAAGGAGAACAGCAAGAAAACATCACAGCAATGAGTAGCATGTAAACATTTTCTTTCCAGTTCCTTTTAGACAATTTCCCTGCTGAATCCAGTGAGAAGTAACACACTGTGTCTAAAGCACTGCTCACTCAAACTGACATAGACAGCAAATGCATAGGACTGCTGCATACGCCAACACGATGCATACACCAACACAATAGCCAGTCCATCATACTGATTCAAATTTAAATGCTGTTTTTTCCCCTTCTTTGACTTAATCAGACTTGCTTTCCCCCTGGAGCATCAATAATGGAATATTTGAAGTATTTATTTCTTGTAAATTCTCACTTTAATCAAGTGATTCTTCAGTGGGCTTCATTTTGCCTTGAAGTAATTGTTTAACTGATGCTTCAGTGTAAAGAGATTGGACAATTCATGATTAATAAGTTTCAAAACACATTGTCAAGAACATGCAAGCAGAGCATCGCTCTTAAAAATATGGCCACATGGATGATAGTGTGTCCAGGCTGTGAAGCAGATATTAGCACACCAGTAGAGCTAGAATTAAAAGCTCCATCGTTTTTCTCCTGTTTGCAGCAGGATCCACCTGGCACTACAGCAGAGGTGGATTGTCAGTGAGAATTCTCCTGCTTCCTCTTAATGAGTTTTCCACTCATTAATATTTGCATTGTTCAAATCAATGACAACAAGGTTAGAGGCTTCCCACTGGCTGTTGCAACAATTTGGATTGATTGACAAGGTTTCAGAGAAGAGGGAAAGGAGTGAGAAAGAGATAAGAAAAAGCAGTGTACATCCCCTGGAAATAACAGCCAACTGAGGACAAAGGCAAAGATCGTATTCAACGTGAGAGAAAAGTGTCCTGAAGAGGTTGAAAGAGATGAGAGGAGGGAGGTTAGAGGGGATGTAGTAACAATGATGTTTCCTGGCCAGGGCTAGGAAACTGAAGTGAATCAAGAGACACAAAAGAGGACTCAGCCGATACAGTGCACTGATGCCACACAGTTGTAATGGAGTGAGAGTTGCCAAGGAGAGCTCCCTGGGGCTCAAGCTGATGGCATGTATGTATAAAACAAGGAGTCTCCCTGAGCCCAAAGTCCTCCATCAACACAGCACCAAGCTGTTGAGCTGAGACATTTGCCCTTTCTCCCAACACCGTTTTTAATACACACTCCTGCAAGGTTGCAGGTATTCTGCAATGGCAGCTCCAGCCTTTGAGATGGAAAAGGAGCTGGATATCACCATTCTTCAGTGATCTTAACTTTGAGATCCTTGGGACTCCTCAAAATGCCTGTGTAGAGGATAACATCAAAGGAAAACCAAGTTTTGACTTTCCAACTGATTCTTTGTAGGTTTCTTTTGACGGTTTGATGATCTCCAGGAAAAACTCATTAAAAGTTTCCTCTTCAGTCTGCTTCTGACAAAAGCCCTGACCCTTTCTCATTTGCTAGAAATATAGCTTTGTGACAGGGTCTGTAAAACAACAGTGAGTCATGACCAAATGGCTGGTATCACCAAAGCTACGTACCATCTGGGGAGAAGAAGGGGTAATAACTACAAAGAGTGTCTTAGCAGCAAACTGGCCATTTTAGCAATTTTGGTAATGTCTCTGGACAGAGTCAGATCATCTGGCAGTCTCCAATAGCTCTTGTTCCCTTTATGTAGGTAAGGGCATAAGGAAAGTGTCAGTCTCGCCTTTGCTTAGCTGAATCACTGTCTTATCACGGCTCTTCTAGCAGCCTGATAAGGCAAAACTGATGTGTCATATGGCCAAACTTTGCATTGCAGCAATCATCCCATTCCCTGTTTCCATCTCTTCTCCCACTCAAGCAGAACAGAGCCTATGCATCATTAATTTATGTAACTTGTCACTCTTATCTGTCCCTAGGCATTTAGGACAGCAACAGACACTAACACTGGAACTAAAAGTCCACATAGGCATTGAGGTTCAGCGATACTGCCTTGCAGAAAGGGAGAGACAAGTTTGCAGGCTCATTAAGACTGGGTATTTTCCTAATGGGATTTTCCTCCATCTTTGCTAGCTTTCTCACCCATGAGGATGCAATTTTATGACTCAATGGTTTATGACAAATGACTCAATATGGTCAGCCTGCTTTTGAAAGCACTGTTACATGCTGCTTCACCAGTTAATGGTGGCTGAAGAAATTAGTAAGGAATAATACTGCTAAGAATCCTCACATTTACTTGTCCCATATCCACTGTTTCTTGGAAGGGATGGATTTGAGAGCATTGAAAATATTACAAGGTAGGGGCTGAGAAACACATGCTTGTTGCTGTTAGTATCATTATCTGAGGAAACGCGAACACACAGACAGTTCAGGCTGATAGACACACTGCGACAGGCCCTCAGATCTCTGAGAGTCCATCACTTCCTGCCAGTCTGTTAAGCAGCAGGGGAATAGAAAGGACACGGAGAGGTCAATCTTTGCTCAACTTGAGAAAAAAATATGTATAAGGATGAAGGAGAGAGTTTCTAGCTTCAAACTGCAAGGACATGACTGATGCCACCTGAGAAGAGAGTAGCAAAGGTTCAGCAATGCCAAGATAACACTCTGGCTGAGACAGAAGAAGATCCTTTAAGCACATTTCTTCTGCAAGTCTGGCCAAAGCTCAGGGAATGAAGATAAGAGCCTTACCGACTCAGAGGCAACCAGTCTGCAACCAAAGTGAGTCCACAGTAACAGCTCACTCAGGCAAAAGAGAGCTAGCCGATGGCCACAGAGATTTCAGATCATTATCTCTACTACAAGGCTGCTGTTGCTAAACCAGAACAGTGCTTTCTGCCAGGGCAAAAGCTTTTGAAAGCAGGAAAATATGCCTCCTCCAGGAGTCCTTGCCTTATATTTGTGTCTTGGCATTGTTAACCCAGAACATCCAAAGTCACTGGAAAGTTTTGGTGATCCAGAAAAAGAGACTTTGGGATCTCCTGAGCCCATGCAATTGGGTTACTGTGGGAATGTGCTGCAAGTTATCCCAGTTCCTGGACAGCAGCACTGTACCATTAGCAGGATACCTGCACTGCTGGAGTTCCAGATAGACAGCAAGTGGGAGCTTTTACCCCACAGTCTTCCCTAAAACTCTTCAATTTAGTCCAAAGGCAGCCCAGTCCTAGGATTCCAAGTCTCTACACAGTTTACCCTGGAAGCTAAGAGCCTTATTTAATCTCTGAGTGGCTTTGCTCTAAGGAAGGAGATGCAATTGCCAAAAGGAGTCTGCTCTTCTAACCTGCCCTCCCATTGCAAGAGTGGCTGTGGGGTGTTTGGGCGTCAATCACTCTGATTTTCAGCACACAAAGGGCACAGGGTTGAAACAGATCCCATTGCAAGTGTCAGAGAGTGGCATGGACATAGCATTACTGGGGGGGAATCCATGCTCTTCATGTCTCCCCATCTGCTGTTGGGGCACAGTCTGGAGGAAGCTGTCACTTGATGGTCCTCCAGGTATGAAAACATAATGTGAGTTTTCATCCAGAAATAAGAGACCTTTTAGGTAGGACTGTAACATTCACTGTGTGCCAGCAGATATAATAGATGAGGGAAGAGTGGGAAGGGGCAGAGGGGAGGGGGGAAAGCGAGGGCATACAAATTAAAGAGCGGCATTTGAAATCTAATCAAATATTCCCTCAATTTACTCACCACCCCTGCAGTGCTGTGCAGCTTTATTAGGTTTTTATTCCATATTCTCTTTTAAAGTGACATTTACATTAATTTACAGTACTAACATGAAACCCTATTTAAAAGCTGAGAGTTTTTGTAACTTTCTACTTTTCAGTGGCTGTCCCTGAGTTTCTAACTGACTAATAAGGAGTCTTTAGATTTATTTCATGTCCTTAGGAGTGATTCAAAGTCTCTTCAAGGTGAGTTCCTGCTGCTATTGTTAAATGCGTCAGGGAGACCACATTGGTGGGTTCAGGTGCTAATTGGCTACAAAGCAGAAATGTTCCATCCCTGTAGCCCTCCACACTCTAAAGTGCCTTCAATGCCTATAATCAGTGCTGGAGTCTATTCCACCTTCAAATTCAGGGACCATCTGCGTTTTGGGGGATGCACTGTAATCAAAGTATCATATAGGGTGGTCTAATTTTGCGTTGAACAGGGGGAATTTTACTTCAGGTCAACAGAGATGGAGTTGGCTGGAAAAATGGGGTGAGTGTATGCCAGGACAGGGATTTGAAAGTTAATTTCCCATCATTTTCTTTACTTATTTTCTTCTATTTATGGTTGGTTGGGTTGGTTGTTTTATTCCCAAGAACATGTAAACAAGTTAGATAATGTCCAGTGCATTATCCAGGAGCAGGAAAGATGCTGACAGTTTGCAGACACAGATTCTCTCTGGTGACCCAATTTGTCCCTTTTTCCTACAATTCCTTTCTCTTTTTTCTTTTTCCTTATTCCCTAATTAACACAGGTAATGAATTACATATGGCCATGGCATTTACTTCTCTGTGTGAAATCTGTAGCAGCTGCATTGTTTATCAGTTCAATATGCTTACTACAGATGCCATTTCTGTATCACAATTAAGTTGTTTCTAATCTCCGTTTCCCACCCTCTATGTCCCTCCCTGGTCTTCCCATCTTCTTTCCAATATGCATTGTTACAACCTGATTCTTTTTCCAAGTTGATGCCTCATTCAGCTGAAAGATCAAATCTGCCAGAAGGCCTAAACTTTGCATGGCCATTTAAACTGATGGAAAGCTCTGAAATACTCCTGGCATTTTCACTCCCACCAAACACAAGGTAAACTGATCACCAAGGGTGCAAATGATGGAAGAGCCAACCCAGAGCCTCTTGCATGAGACTAACAAAAATTGATTTACCTCTTTTCATTTAACCACAAGTGGATCCTACACATCTTTGAAGAAACATTATGCTCTTCAGCCCTTTTCAAGTATAACAACATCTGAAATGTACATACTTTACCAGTGTTATTGAACCGGACTGTGAAATAATCTTTGCAACCCGTCGATATGGCAAAACACACAGAGGGGGCATGATTTACTGAGGCCATAATTAAACATTGAATTTGCCTCTCCCCTGGGCTCAGCTGAATTCCCGTCAGCAAATGGTTGCAACCTAATGTCCTATGTGTTTGGATTTGTTAATTTATTTCCTGTACCTCATTTTCCTGGAACGAGTGTGGTTATTTACGGCTCAGCAGCAAACACTTTACATTTATGGGGGGTTATGAATTTCAGTAATGGCTTTTGTGGCAATTTAATCTGTCCCAACTATGAGGCATTTTACAATGACAATTAAATTATTATGAAAAAAAAATAAACCTCAAATGACATTCATATCACTTATCAACACAGCAAAAGTTTCAGTGGGTTGCATTTTAGGGGCTACGTTATAAATAGTCCTCTGGACTTTTAGAGAATCCTGGTTATAAACTCAGAGTGAACTTCATTAACTTCCACATCTGACTTGAAAGGAAAATTCTTTCCACATTCCAGTGTCAGTGAATGAAACTGAGTTTGAAAATGCCACTTTACTATATGCAAAAGCATATGCCCATGCTTAATATTTAAATACTGGAAGCTGATGTACTACAGTGACTCCTGAAGAGGAAAGCGCCTCATGGGGTGGCAATGGTAAACCTGTGCATTTTCCTGTCCTAATCTCATGAGGGAAAAGGCTTTTATTTCTATCGGTCAGCGCTGTCTATGAGAAATGATCAAAAAAAGTGTCAAGTACGTTAATTTGCACTCCATTAAATTAATTTTAATGCTGGCCTGCTGAGTAGCTAATTTTCAAAGCTAAATATCTTGGCTTTTTCAAAACACAGTATATTTTTCACCTCCAAAATACCCAGAGTGCTCCATTCCTTTGGGGGGAGCTGGGGACTTGCATCTCCTTCAAGATTCAATGTAGATGTGCAACTCTGCATGAGAAAGAACATAAATTCCCCCCTTCCATTCCCTCTCCGGAGAGTAGCAAACAAGAACTTTCATTACAAAAGACTCCTCAAAGTTATTTTCAAATCTCTGTCTGAAAAAATGACCCCTAATGCACTGATTATGGTAATGCCTTGAGGCTCAGCGAGATTGGGGCTGTATTTTGCTAAGTGCTATATAAAATATCAGATGGTACCTATTCTAAAGAGCCTCCTATCTCAGAAGACAAGGCAGACAAAAGGCTGGGTAAAAAGAGTGGAATTACACCTACCTGCAGATAAAGCAGGCTGTTCTAATCATCCTGGTGCTATCAGAAGGCCTGTGATCAATTCCCTGTTCAGCTGCCGCCTTCTCCAATCCCCCAGAAGCTACAATTATGATTTTAGGGAACTCAAGGAGCTTCTCTATGTCTTAGTTCCCTCTCTGTGAAGCAGGCAATAGCGCTGCTCCATCTCATGGAGGATGAAATTCACATCTGAGAGAAGGAAGACACACAGGCCATGTACAAACCTGCCCTCAGCTGACCACATTTCTAGCCACAAGAGACTACTGTCTTTTAGATATACATGTGTGTATGCGTGTTACATGCTCTAAGCACTCATACCCCCTGGGCAACAGCTAACTCTTGGCTATGAAGCTTCAGCAATATCACAGGAATAAGTGAACCCT
>WYDI02022191.1:52394-67763 GCA_009867235.2 Psittacus erithacus
AAGCACTCATACCCCCTGGGCAACAGCTAACTCTTGGCTATGAAGCTTCAGCAATATCACAGGAATAAGTGAACCCTCGTGCTCCTTCAGGAAAGCAGTTTGCACTGAATACAATTTCCTTCCTGCCTTTAAGTATCCCACATCTAAGAACAACTGTAGCCTCTTATCTTGGAATGTGTGGAAGCTGCTTCCCATATGCACCACCATGGATCCAAGTTTTCCCTCAAATAGGTGAGACGCAGAAAAGAGCTTCAGATTCTCAACTAAAGACCTCAGCTAGTGGTGGTTAATGATTTGCCTTGGTCTTCTCTATTTCACTAAAATAGGATTGATCCCAGATTCAGTATTGCAAAGGATCACAGCATTTAATCTAACATTCCCACCCCAGGATTATCCATACAGCCCATTTTTTTCAGACAGTTGAGTTTGTCTGAAGTGCAACCTGTTGCTGAGCCAAAACCTCCTTTTTTGAGCCTGTATCTTTCAGCATCCACCAATAGTACCCAGTAGCCTGTATGAACAGAGAAACTAGAAACTTAGCTTCCATTGACAAAGAATTATAATCATAAAAGGTTGCTGTTATCTGGCATCTGCACAGAGTCTGCTGGAGACACTGCACATCTTAGTATTATATCCAGCCACCCTAATGATGCCTCTCCCCACTGGGATATGTAACGCAGTCTTAAACAATTTGTCTTTAAGCAAGAAAACATTACCTGTAAAGAGAAAAATCCACCTGTAAGAAAATGAGATTCCCTGGGGGTAAGGGAATCATCCACCCTGATAAATCAAACCACACTCCTTAGCAGCTGAAAGTCAAGTCTTGTAACTCATAAATCTATTGAAGACATCCTGCAGGTGTTGCACAGTAACAGCCCAGCACCTGCCCAGGTCAAGAGGATTTTCCTGATTAATTAACAAAGTTATTTTGTTTTCCCCTCTTCAATTCCAAACTGGTAAGTAATTGGGGAATCAGCTTACAGAGATCAAAAGGTCTTGATTGCTAGCAAGCAGCCCTCAGGTTAAATACAGCCATGGAAGCCTTCCACTGGTGGCAAGAAGAGAACTGTTTACTAGAAACTACAACCCCTATGGTTGAAGCCTATGGTTCAAGCTTCTGTCTCTTTCCCACTGTGCCTTTGAATTTAGCTACATTCACTGCATTTTAAAAGTTGTAAAAGAAATTTGCAACTAAGATCTGAGAGAATTAAAGCAAAACTTTATAAATGTTTTCTGTCCAAACGAAAATGTGGAGGCACCTTCAGAAGCTTTGTTTTCTGTTCACTTCTGGTTTTTATTCTACCTTCAGAAGGAAAAGATGAGCAGGAGAGGGCTTCCTCCCTCAGGCTGCTTAGGGAACGGACGTTGTTTTCAAGTCAGCCCCATGCAGTTCACTAGCAACAACTTCAATGCTCCTGAAATTTCAGTGGCACTGCATGAGAGGCTGGAAGCTTGGGGTGGGGGGAAGAAAAAAGCCTGTGAAGTATGGTTTGGAACAATGTCTTTTTTACACTCTCAGGATACAGGGAGAAAAGCTGATGTTTGGATAAGATTTTCCTCTCTTGAATGAAACTTAGGTTTCTAAAATGAATTAGCAATTCTGCTGAAATGGTTACTGGGTCAAGGCATGCTTGTCCTTCAGAGGATGTGGAAAGGTGATGGGTCACTAGGAAGAATTCATAGTGAGTTTTGAAGAACAGTCAGAACAACACAGAAATCCCTACTTTGGAATCCATCTTCACTGCACGCAGAAAGCAACAGCACCCACACAGATTTGCTTCCTTAAAAACAAAGGGTAAAGAAAGGAAAAGCTTTCTGAATTCACGCAGTCTAACACAGAGAAATGGCCTGTCTAGGCTGAAGTGATTCTCTGAAATCCGCCTGCGCCAGGACAACTGGAGCTGTGATGGATTTGAATTTGGAAGGAAAACTCTTAGGCCACAGATAGGTGATCTCAGGCAGCCAAACAGGCTTCCCTCCAGCAATCATTGCACTTAATGGGTCTGGAGGGATATCTGACTGCTTTTCCCACAAACTGTAAACCTGATAAGAAAGGAACTGCAGACATGGAAAGAGCTTTTTCTTTTTGAAGAAGCATCACAGAATAAGCGTTAAATGAACTTAAATCTCAGCCATTCAGAGAAAGTTGTAGCCCACGGATTCAGGGACAACAGATGCTGCAATTCTGCTTGTCTCCAACAAGATAATTGCTACAGTAAGCATGCAGCTTTAAACCACAACAGTGTTTCACTTCAGTAATCTGAATTTACGTGAATAGTGAGTTGCTAAAGGTAGTTGTCCAGGCTCTTTTTATTATTAACATAAAGATGAACAGACAGCTCTAAAGTGTTGTTCATCCTATTTTAGAAACCTTGGTTCAAGCAGCTCTCTGCCTCCCCCTTGACTACAGAGAGACCTTAGGAAGCTGGGTTAGGTAAAATATCAATTTTTTACATAATTAAAGCAAGAGCAGATAAGTCTCATGCTTAAACAGCATGTCATATATGACTCTATCCTCACTCTGCTGTATATTCATGTATCTCACAGTTCTGCAAGGACAAAAGGATACTTGTCATAGATTATAGTGAAGTCTATGGTAGAATGGTAATTCTTGCTTTAAAATATCATTTCACTTTGGCCTCCTGAAAAATAAACTTCCTACCTTTCATTCTCTGTGTTCCAGAATGTTTCTAAAGCTCTAACCCCTCTGCGTGTCCGCTTCCCTCATCCTCAGTCCATACTTACAGATCATTTTGTCTCATCTTTCAGAAACACTCACTGGCAGAATAATGTACTTGTAAGGAAACCAGTAACTTGAAAGCAAAGCAGACCTTCTAATTGCCAAGACAAATGCTACTTGGTCTCTCTTTCTTAGCGAGTTTTCTTGCCTAATCTCATTGTTAGAACTTATCCAGTAAGGAACCCCATGGAGGAAACGCCTTGACTCCTTAGAAATCCATGTCAAAACTCCCACTGTCCTCAATGAGACCAGGAATCCTCCATACAACTAAATTCCTATGACGAGCTGTTCTTCAAACTCTCTTAATTTACAGGATCAAGGCACCTCAGGACTGGATTGCCCTGCGTTCAAACTACTCGAATTAGGCACAGATTGTCAAAGGAGTTTGCATCCAATTTTGGCCCATAAGTAAAATCTGGATTGCTTAAAGAGCTCAGCATCCCACAGAGAATACTGAGATTCTCATAACCAGCTATTTGCAAATATTCAGGACATAAGGCATCCTCAATGCCTCAGGTTCTTGCAGAGGTGCCTAAATAAGAGCTGAGCTCTTTTGAAAACATGGCCTATATTTCATGAGGAAAAGCCTTTGCAGCACTTTAATATCAGGAATTTATTAAGACCTGTTACACCTTTGTAAAATAGGGTAATATTTTTCCTCTTCTAATTTTACATATAGATAAAATAAGATGCAGAAAGGGGAAGCTGATGTGCTCAGGATCATAAGAGAACTATAAATTAATGCTGGGTTTGGATGGAAAAGGTCAGACATCACTACTCCCACTCCCTTCTTTAAACACTGGACCCCTAAAGTCCTCAAAGGGTCCTTCAAAGTCATTAGAAATCAGATTTTATTCCGTTTCCCCCCTATGATTCATCTTACAGGCTGTGTGACCTAAGAGCTTCATTTAAGTTTAGGAAGAGACAGAATGAAACATTTATTAATAAATAAGAAGAGGTTGGAATATTTAGCAGGACCAAAGTTTAAAGATTACAAAGATCTAAGGTTCTTTAATAAATATTCCATATAAATTTTTTCACCTCCTCTTTGGCCAGACGTGAAGCACAGTGCAGAATGGCAGCGCCAATGAATTCAGAAGCCAAGAGACCTTTATCTTTGTTATGGGCTCTTTCTAATCAGAAACCTTCCTATTCCCTCCAGTTCATGCAAATGTGCAGTTACTCTGATTAGCGTGAAGAGCACCAAATGGCAATGGAAATCAAGGAACCTAATTATTTCCAGCAGTCATTTCAAAGATGCACCACTGAAATGAAAGACATGTCTCTCACCTCCTGGGCCCTATTATGTTCTAAACTTTGCCTAGCCCTGCTGACACGCCACCTCTGCTTCAGACGGATTTGATGAATCATGAAAACAGCATCATTTACAGTTCAAGGTACCAAAGCAATTTTCCATTGGCACCTTTATGCCCTTGCTGCTGCAAAAGAGAAGTGTATGAAAACAACTCCAGTGACTTTTCAGCAGTCAAATGTTTTCTGCAGGGAAGAAAACCCACGACACCCCCCCTCCCCCCCCCCCAATATAGCTAATATTCCCTGAGAGCAAGCATATATACATAGTCAATGATATGCTCTGTGTGCCCATCTACACAGGCATATTTCAGTGCTCACTGTCTGTGGCAAAGTAGGTTTTGCTATAACAAGGATGCACAGGAAAGGAGAATACAGAGGAGGGTAACATGTCAGCAGGGGCTGCTGGCAGAGGCTGTAGGGTGTCTCAGCATTTAGAAGGGTGAGTTTAAGCCTTGCTTTGAAGGTATGCTTAAGGTTGTCCTTAGACAATTCATTGATAACTGAGTAAAAGCTTGGCTAGACTGGTGAGTTCAGAGCAGCTCAGCATGTTGAACCTGCATCCCTACCCTGGCACTACTGGCCATGGAAACCTGCCTGCCCTGACCATACTGCCTCAATGGCAAACCTTTAATCATGCTTTTATAATTCCTGCACCCCGAGTTTATTCAATCTTATGTATTTCAATGTTGGACAGAGCCTTGGGTGATATGGTCTAATGTGAGGTGTCCCTGCCAATCGCAGGGGGGTTGGAACTGGATGATCTTAAGGCCTTTTCCAACCCAAACCATTCGATGATTCTATAAGTTTATGCCACTTGTCTGCAAGCCTAAGATGCCAGCTCAGGTGTTGCTGGCAGGACAGAGCAACCCTTCTGTGTCTCACTGTGGTCACAAAAGGTGTGAAGGTCTCCATGCCGGAAGCTTCTGTGGCCTCCTCCTTTCCCCCTTTTTTCCCCTCCCTCTAGAATAGAGTAGTAGGGACAGCCTATAAAATCCCACAACTCTCATTGTTATTTCAGTCTGTAGCAGAGTTGTTCTCATTACTCAGTCTAAGGAGGCTACCATTTTATATAGAATTAATTTCCTTTCTGTGAGCAGAGTTGAATATATATTTCCCCCTAAAATGTCAGGAAGGTTTCTTTTTCTTAATTATACCCCAGGACATTTTGCAATTGCTGAGAAATGCTGCAAAAAGCTGCGTTGAATTTATTTTCCTTCTTTGCTAAAACCTTCACAAGATGGTGGTTGAGTACTGACAGGTGTGAAATGCAGGGAGGTTCACAGTTTTAGATGAGAAGTGATCTCCATCAATGCGAATATTAAAGCTCAGAGGTTTTTTAACTATCATTTTAACAAGGGCTGAGATTTTCCCTGCTAGAAACACGTGAAGTTTCACAGCAGTTGAATGGAATACGCTTTTAACAAAGTGCCTGTGAAACACCTCCTGGCCTCACACGTTGCTTTGACCATTGAATATCAGCTTCATCAGCCAGGCACTGAATTCTGAGCTAGAATGAGTCCTTTAATGAAGTGAAAATAGGCAAAGAGAAACTGATATGAGCTTAAAGCCCTCTTCCTTTTGCCTCCAAGTTCCCGTCTCTCCTGGAAGGAACTCGTAGCTGAGGTGAGGTGAAACTTCCCTAATTCTAAGAAAGTGCACAAAGTTTTTCATCAAAAAAATCCAATTTTCCACAAAAGGCCTGGATTCTGCTCCTGATCCTGTCACAGGCTGTGCTGTAACTTCAAATGAAACCATTAATCTCCCTGTATTGCTGTTCCCCCTATAAAACGACGTATTCAAGCCTCCTTTCTCCTCTTTCTTTGTCTTTATGATTTATTTGTTTTACTTCCCTGCCATGTTTATACTGTGTATTTGAGCTGGAGGCTGTAAATACTTCTTATAACAGCAATATGTTCAGCCTCAGATTTGAAGATCTTATTAACACATCCTGAATGAGCGCGGGGATGCATCCCGTGCGCTGGTTCTGGCTGGGAGAGAGTTAACTTTTAACACTGCAGCCGGGACGGAGCTGTGTGTTGTTAGTGCTGGAAACTGTTGCCAATCCCGGGATTTGTGCTGGAAACTGTTGCCAATCCCGGGATTTGTGCTGGAAACTGTTGCCAATCCCGGGATTTGTGCTGGAAACTGTTGCCATCCCGGGATGTTTCGGTTTGTGCTGGAAACTGTTGCCAATCCCGGGATGTTTCGGTTTGAGCTAGAATCAGCGTTGCCAGCCCCGGGCTGCTGAGCTCCGGCAGAGCAGCGCTTGCACTGCCATTCACGCAGCGCTGCTCCGCTCCTCACACTCCACCGGGCATCTGGGGGAGAACAAGGGGATGGGGGGGACACAGCCGGGACAGCTGATGCCGACTGACCCAACGGGTATCCTAGAACATATGGAATCGTGCTCAGTGTATAGAGCTGGGGAAGGAGGAAAGGGGGATGTTGAAAGTGAGGGGGTTTGTCTTCCCAAGTCGCTGCGATGTGTGGTGGAGCTCCGGTGTCCTGGAGATGCTGAGCATCTGCTTGACTATGGGAAGTGTGAATGGATTCCTTGGTTTGCTTTGCTTTACCCGTTAAACTGTCTTTATCTCAACCCATGAGTTCTTACTTTTACTCATTTTCTCATTTAAATAATTTGCTTTCATTACTATTAATAAAGTGGCTTTAAAATGTATCCAAAGGGAAATACATTCAGGAGCTAGATTTAAATCCCAGGATCACTCAGAAACTTTGTACCACATTTTTGTACAGCACCAAGCCCAAAAGGGTTGATTCCTTGATTAGAGCTGCCTAAAGTCTTTCTATTACTTTTGAATTTTAATCCTCATCTCTCCAGACTGTTGATTTTGCTCCTTTTCACTGCCCTTAAATCCAATCTAATTCCAGAATACATCAAACCCTGGGGCAGCTTTTGCTGAAACCCAGCTGAATACATTTCCTTATGTTGTAATTTTCCCACCTTTTTTTCCCTCCCCCTATTCCTATTTGCTTAAAAATAAATAGTAACTTTGCTGTAATTCCAGGCAGAACACAGAGCACTTGGCCTATTACACTGCAGCTGAATTCTAAGCATACAATTATACAAGGAGGATCTTTAGATAAAGCAGCTTGAGGACTTTTGAACGTTAAACTCGAATCAGATAACAGCTTTCATCCTGTGCACTGCATTAAACAGGGTGCTGCAACTAAGCGGAAGGCTCAAGGGAAAAAAAAAACATATACCTTGCACAGGTATAAAGATGTCAAGGTAATAAAGAAAAAGCAGATGCAAAAGCCTGCACATACAAGAGGAATGAAAAAGATGAAACAGATAAGCTCTGCTGCTTGGTACCAACCGCTTGTTGGAATCTCAGATTTGGCCAAGCAGAGTCTGTAGCTGCCTTTTCATGTGCTGCTGAGGGCTGAAAAAGAACAAGACCAAATAGTCTGGGTGAATGGTGAGTCCTGGATCAAACTGCTAATAGAGTATTCTGTGTAAA
This sequence comes from Psittacus erithacus, assembly GCA_009867235.2. Taxonomy (NCBI): domain Eukaryota; kingdom Metazoa; phylum Chordata; class Aves; order Psittaciformes; family Psittacidae; genus Psittacus; species Psittacus erithacus. Next base: position 59,931 of record WYDI02022191.1, read on the forward strand.
ACAAGTGAGGCAATTATTCCCCTTAGCTGTGCTCTGGTAGGGCTTTAATTGGAAGAGCGTGTTCACCTTGAGCTCCGCGCTTTATTATACACATATAGATTCAAAAAGAAAATAAGACTAAAATGGGGCAGGGGAACAGAGAAGCAGCTCATAGGAGCTCATACATGAAAAGGTTTAGGAGGCTAATACTGATGAGGAGAGCTTAAGGACACTGGACACTCTAAGTAAAGCCCTGAGTAGAAGTAATAATTATACATGCATTCGACTATGAAATGTAGAGGTGAAGCAGAGCATTTGTTCTCATGGGGATGACATTTAGCCCAGGGAAGAGCAAGCAGAATACATCTTGTGCATCAGATAAAGATCTCTGAAGTCTCATTCTGACAATGTAAGACATGCATAGCCTTTTTACTGGGCATTTTTATTGGCAGTGCAGAGAAAACCCCATCATTTCATGTCAAGATGGGACGTTTTTACACAGGTTTGCCATAGCTGCCTTTAGTCTTCAGGGCTTGCTTTGAGCTTGTGCTGACAATTGTGCTAGGTAGTCAATTGTCTACTGTGTGTCAGTAGACAGTCTCTTCAAAACTGCCTCAAACTGCATTCTGTTTGCTCTTCTTTCCCAAGAGAACCATGTAGGGTGTGAACTCTCATCTGGTTCTCTAGAGATAGCATAAATCCATTGCAGTCAAAGCAATGCATCTTCTAAGTCAGGGTAGAAAAGGTTTATGGCAATAATTTCATAAGAGACTGAATAAACCAAAGATGCCTGTTGCCTCAGATTGCACAGTTCCAGGTGAGAGATATCCTCCTCTGTCCTAACACACACTTACAAGAAGCATTTTGATTTCTGACTGTCCTCTGGATAGCAGGTTTTCCTGAAGGCAAATAAGGCTCTGAGTGCTTTAGCAACACAAGGAAGGCAGTTCAAAGTAATCACAATGACTTGCCCCAAACTCCCCCCAAAGCTAGCTCCTTTTTCTTAAGCTCCCATTATTCTCAACTTTGGCCTCCATCTCTGCAATTCCTAAAATCTTAACTCATCAATGGCACTGATCTCTCAAGCTACCCAATGAAGATTCATTCTTGTGGGATTTGAAAAGTAACTAAGAACTGGGAAGATCCTTACAAAAACTCACAACTAACTTCTTTACCTGAAAGGAAATCCACATACTTCTTTGTTTTAGAGACATCCATACTGAGAGTTCAGAGTAAAGCCAGGGGAGATGAGGCCCTGTTCACCTTGCTGTTTTCACCCAAACCGAGTAATTTTCCCTCTCTTCTTCATTTCCCACTCTCTTTTACCTTTTGGATGGGGTTTACTCTACGCAGTCACTGTAAAGATGATCTTGGCCTTCTAAATGCCTATTGCAGCCCATAATCCCTGCAATTTGAGAGTTGCAAACTTCACTCCAGTCACACGTATCTCTCCATCACTGGTATGTCAGGGTTAAAAGCTTAAGAAGAATATACCAAGTTCTGCCTTCACATTGTGAGTGGGAATTAACAGCAGCATAGCTGGTTTATTGTAACAAAACCAATTTCTCATGTAAGGTCTCCCGTTTTACACTACCTTTACAACAAGATGATGTCTCCAAGCAGAATGAAAATAATTATAATTACCTCCATGAAAATCCCCAACACCTACAGGAAGGAGGAAAATCATTTGCCATAAGGTGTATGGAAAGTCTTTGGGAACATAATAGCAGTTCCTTAGGGAAGGAATTGTGGATTGAGGGGACAGACAAGTTATTTGCTTTGTTTTCATTTCAATTTGTTCCATTTTCACCCTGTAAGATGGCCATGGAGGTTTTAAATGTTGTAATATAAACATATATGCACTAGAAAATGTTATTTTATAGTTATTATTAATACCACCAGCAAGCAGGCAAACAGAATTATGGCCTGAAGATAATCAGACCTTATGCTTCAGAGTCTATGTTGATTGCTTCTGGTGGTCAGGAATGAGCACATTACTTCCTATCCCTCAGTGCATAACTGGTGGTGTAGATTATGTGCTATTGCAATAAGACATTTACTTCATTATTTAGTATCAGCTAAGAAGTACTCTTGTTAGGATATTGGGCTGCATAGCCCAGTGATACAAGAGTTTCATTCAAATATAGGGAGAAAATTAGCTAGGGATGTCTCACAGTTATTTTACATGTCAGGATTTGGTCTCCTGGATGAAAATTCTTTCCCTCCAGTCAGTGTCCACCAGAACAAAGCAGTCAAACAAGACCCTTGCACCTACAAGACTTCCCCACATCATCACCCAAAGATCCAGAATCAGTGCTACCCAAGTCCATCAGATCCAGATGTTGCACTGGGGCTGCAGAACCACAACCATTCATCCAACCAACAGCCTGGACAAGGAGCTGGAGAGGATTAAAAGGTGGTTCCACTGCAGTCTTGGTATTGTGCTGGAATACAGAACATGGGGAATTGAATTTTTCCCCTACGTGTGTCATGACTGACCTTTCATTATGCAGCAAGAATTCTTCTTCCAATGTGTAAATCTCTAATTTGCCACTTCAAGAATAAATCAAAATCTCTGTTGCTCTTTTCTTGAGGGAAAACAGAAGCGCAGGAAAAGGAGGGAATTCCCTTAAAGAATGGCAAAACTGAAACAGAACCCCAGTGTTTCTCTTTCCCAATCCAGAGCACTGCTTTCCATCACACTTCTAAATGGTTAATTCAGTTGCTGTAATCCCCTCAAAGTCAAGCTTTCCTGCAATTCTTTATGAATGGCCCTCCCAATCAATTATGTAAGAACAATCACCAGTATGGTATAATAATGTATAATTTTTCATCTAAATTAAAATGTACTTAAGAAACCTTCATTTCCCTCACGTTTTGTTGCATTCATCACAAATACAGCAGGAGGAAAAAAATACACCTCTGAGCAAACGCTGCGAGTTGTTTACAAATGCTTCCAGTGCAGTAAGATACAGATTGCTGCTCTACAAAGCCCTCCTTTTCCCATCACACAGCAGATTTCCCAGGCAAGCTCCGAAGAAAGAGATAGTGGAGTGGAAGGCCCAACACTGATCTTTAAGGAAAAGAATTTGTGTAAAGAGTTGGTATTTCATTTGAAGCTCTTGTGGTGGGCTATAAACCAGTAATTGCCATCCATCTAGAGACACTCATTTCATTTCTCTTAGTGAATGAAACCACAAATTAATTACTATCTTGTGTATGCATCAAAGACCAGTGCTGTGCACAGAAAACACCCAGGGTGAAAACCAGGCCATATTTATTTCGGTCAAGTTGTTTAAATATAGGTGGAAAACAGAATAGCCTGGTAAGTAGCTCAGATAGAGCAGAACAGCTCCACAGCATCACCAATAAAACTTAAACTGACTCTGCTATTTCCCTATCAAATTCAGTACAAGGCAGCTCATATATAGAAAGATATAGATACAAGTGTGTGTATATTAATAGGGGAGAAACTGGGTTTCGAATTAATGAATAACACAATATTTCTGTAGTTAGAATTATGAAATCTTTTCCAGACTTGCTCATTGCATTTAAATCTGTTCTCACCTCATAACCGTAGGTGAGTTATTAATGCAAACACCCAACCAAAAACGTGCCACTCTGCTGCAGTCTGTCCTATGCTTGAGTTTGCCTATGGCAAACACAGACCAACCCCATAGCTCTTGTGCTTTGCTGCCTCCCTGAACCCTCGGATCCCAGAGTTTCTCCTCCTTTCCAGAGAGCTTCCCTGCTTTTACCTGTCTGTGCCTCTGATTTTGCAGGTCTTTAGTAAAAACATGGGTTACCTGGGATGAGGGTTATCAGAAAACCTCTTTTCAAGCATGATATTTTTAGAGGGATACAAATCATCTTGAGTGGAAATGATGGTCCTAAAACCACTGTGCTGTAACCCTACAAAGAAGGCTACTATATATCATGGTCTTCTTGGAGATGACATAGACCACACACCCTCAGTGAGGCTTTTCCTCACCCACAAACCCCCCACATAACCAGCATATTATTGCTGTCACTCTGTTCCAACCAGCTTCTCACTCTAAATGACTTAACGCTATTCATGTGGGCTTACAGGAAAACAATATCACTGTAAATGCTTTGTCCAAAAGATGCAGGGGGAAGAAATTGCATTACAGTTAGAAGAATCAATTAGTTTGTGAATGGGCGTGGGGAAATTTCAATTCTCTCACACACAACCTTATAATGGAAGAAAGGCTTTGATTCCAAAACCACTGAAGTGGCTGTATGTTTCAAGCCTCAGTTGCGTAGGAAAGCACCAAAAAAGATATTAACATTTTTTCACAGTACAGAAAAAGGCTTTTTCTTTCCCTTTTGAAAACGAATAAGAGAAATGGAAGGAAATTTGAGAATCTCCAACTCCCCCTGCTGAGTAAGTAGGACTAATTGTACAATCACACTACTCAACAGCGTACGAAGGCAATTGGCCATGTGGGGCTTAAAAACCTTAATTCCTATTACAATAGCTTCCAGCATCCTCAGTGGACATGGATCTCTTTCCAGATGCATCCAAAACGCATAAATCCAAAAGAAAAGAGAAAGAAATGCATAAAAAAAGAAGCAATAGGAGGAAAGAAAGGGCAAGAAAGCAAATACAGCTTTGAGGTCATACTGTCAGGGCAGAAGTAGAAACTGTGTTTTCTGAATCATGCTTTTATTACTGGGCAGTGTTACCATGCAGCAACATCTGGCTAGGGAAAAACCAAAAGAATTGATTTGCCCATTTACATCCTGCTTTTTTGTCAGGCTTTACTGAAATTATACTAATGTATTTAAAAACAAAGAAAGGGAAAAGCACAGAGTGTGTTTGAGAGGAGACATGAACCCTACTGTCTTTTTCTGTTTCACCTGAAATATTCATCTGTACATATTGACAATGAGCATTTACAGCTGTCTGCTGAGGAAATAGTACCCTGAGCTGCTTAAAGTACTGTGCTAATCAACAGTGAGGTAGATTGGCAGAGATTTCTCCTAGAAGGTCCTTGGAAGCCTTCTCCAGCAGTGCTTTGGAGAGCCATCTTCCCCAGAAAAGAAAGAGATCCTTTTCATCCTCCTGCTCCAGCAGAAAGGAATAAGGAAAAGGAGACCATTGAGTGGGTTTGGTCAACCTGATCTAGTTGAAGATGTCCCTGCTCACTGCAGGGGATGTTGGATTTAGAGGACCTTTGAAGATCCCTTCCAACCCAAACTATTCTATGATTTTATTCTATGATTTTGCCTATCCATTCAAAAGCAGTTTTGGGGGATAAAGGAGACTCAGTTCCTTAGAATAGATAAACTCCATATTTGCATGGAGGGATCTGTTCAAGGCAAAGGGATGATGGGGATGCTCTGTCAAGGCCGACCGCTGCTTGGGCTAAAGCCTTCTTTCGCTAACACTTTCTTAGGTGAGAACACAAAACTAGCTGTGTATCATAAGTCCACCAGCTCTACCCTTCAAAGTTCACTCCCTAGAGACACAGATACGGACTACAGATGTCACCCTTTTTGAGGACATCATTCTGTTCTCAGTCTCAACTCAATTACACTACACAATGGTCTTGGATAGCAGCTTCCAAATAATAGGTTTTATTTCCACCTCTGAATAACAGCTGTGACTATTAGTTATTTCAGTCTCAGGTGGCAACAGCTCAGAGCAGTGTTAACAGCTCTGGGTGCACAGAAGAACATTTCTGAGTGGAGGGAGAAGTAAGGCAAATCCCTTTATACTATGAGCATAGACCAGGCAATGGCCTTTGCTTATGCAGATCATAATCATAACCATTATCTTTTATGGTGAAGTACTTCAGTATTATGGGGCACAGGTACTTCTTTGAAGTGGTTACTAACACATTAAGTAAGGAATTTAGAGCCAGGAATCATTTGATAAATGGCTAGTTGGGGGAGCACTTAAACTATAAAATCTGCTTGTGATAACAACATGGCTTCAAGTTCGAGAAGACAAAATAATCCCTGACTTTGAAGCAGTGCTGAGAATGGAGAGACAAGGCTATCATCCTTTCAGTGTCCCTCCAGCCAGTGTCCTCTTGAGGAAATATTGATTTGGACCATGACCCAGCTTAACTCTTCTGCATGTGGGCAGCCTTAAGACATGCACTGAATTCAAGCTAATGTCCTGTTAAAGACATCATGCAAAGCAAACATGTTCAGTGCAGGGGACCAGGAAGAGGTCTAAGCTTTTCCATGTGAAGGTGTAAACAGGTGTGAGCATGTCAGTAATCAGTGTTTCACCTCCAAGTATCCATGCTTTTCTCCTTCTCTCTCCATCCCCATGGTGGGACAAGGCTCTGAAACTTAGTGCATCCACTGTGCTGAGCTGAGGGGAGAAATTTGTCCTATTACATTAGTAGCCTGTTTAGGCAACATGTCCCTTTTCATTGCTAGTAAGTGATCACGTCTCCTCAGATAGAAAGGCTGATGAAATCAGAGCAGCTTCTGTTGTTTCTGGCTCCAAGGGTAATTTTATCAAAAGTAAAGCCTCTTTGACTGCTATCAGCAGAAAGGAAAGCTCATTTTATTACAAGGATACCAATGGAAGCATTTATCTGACCTCCCTATCACCTCTACCCTCCCCACCCCCACTGCCTCCAAATTAGAGATGGCAGAATAGAGCTGATAAAACAGGGTAAGATAAAAATCTTAATATTGGAGAACCCATAACACAGAAAGGAGGAAGAACCACAAAAGGCCAATTTTGACCTTCAAAGATGGCTTGGAGTCAAAACCACGGGACTATATCTGTTTTACCTATCCCAGTCTCTGGAGCAGGTTAAATGAAGCAAACTTGTGTCCAAAGCAACCGGGAGTTTTAGTTTTTGAAGGGAAATCCAGCCCCACAACAGCATATCTTTTCTAGCCATAGGATACTGAAGACAACACAAATAGTGATTCCGATGGATTTTAGCAACTCCATCTCAGAGTCTGGAAATAAATAGAGCCTGAGATGGGTAAACCAACAAACTGTGGGGTTAGAAGTCAACAGACTGATCTCTTACCACTGCCTCAGAGCTTTGCCTTTCATTTCCCCCTTCTTTTGCCATCATGACCTAGAGGTATAAGTACAGACAAAAGAAGACAAGGAGAAACTGATTTTCCTGTTTCCTTGCAGATTCCCAGAAAAGCTGATCTTTAAAACAGGTTTAATAACCCCAAGAGGAATGATAGCATTATGTACACAAGACTGCTGCCCAGAAAGGAGTGAAAGGATGTCAAGTAACTAAGGCAGTGAAGTGGCACTAAGAAAATGTGGGTTCAATGGCATCGATTTCCTCTGTGATCTTAGAGAAATCATATTTGGTCTGATATTCGCTATCACTGAAGCATTTTAACATCATGGGAGAAATGAAAAGTGAGTGTAAATGTAATATATACCCACTTCATGGCCCGTTTATGCTGCCAGAGTAGTGGAAAGCAAATTTAGTGCAAATGAGAATCACACATTTTATCTTTCTGTGCCTCAGTTCTGCATCTGTAATACGAGAGTTAATAAAACTGTCTGACTCCCTCTCACTTTCACTCTTTTTTCACTACTTGCCAACCCTGTTTATCTGGCCTCTAAGCTGTTCAGTGCAAGCATGTCTCACACTATATCTCTGTATAGCTGCTTGCACAAGGCCAGCTTGATCTGAGCTAATACACCTGAATGCAGTTGCAGTGAGCCTGTTGGTAACAAAGTCATAGAATCATAGAAAGGTTTGGGTTAGAAAGGACCTTAAAGCTTATCCAGCTCCAAGTCCCTGCCACAGGAAGGGACACCTTCCACTAGAGCAGCTTGCTCCAAGCCCCTGTGTCCAACCTGGCCTTGAACACTGCCAGGGATGG
>WYDI02022192.1:0-14082 GCA_009867235.2 Psittacus erithacus
CAAGGAGGGGAGGAACTTGTCACACTGAGGAAACACTGCTTGTGAACCTCGAATGATGTCCGACAGCCACAGGAAGCGGTCAAGGGCTCAAGGCTCAGCAGCTTTCTGTACTGGCCCCTTGACATCAGGAACGTGAGCTCTCCTCCAGGACACCCAACCCCATTCTACAGAGAAGGAACACAGAGACATAGTTCTAGAGAGCAAAGCAGAGCCAGACTGCTGGGCTGGGGTAACTGCTCCTGAGAGCTCCAGCTGGAGATAATAGACAGCAACAACAACCAGGCATGCTTCTACATTCACTAAGCTGCTGACATTTCAAAGATGGCTCCTGCTTCCACCTTCTTGTCCCTGCTCTGCTTTAGGTCTCCTAACAGCAAAGAGTTCACCTAACAATTCCATACAGAACAGAAGCAGTAAAAAGCAACCTCAAAACTCTGCTTCCAGTTAAGAAAACATTCAGAGCCCTATAATGAAAACAGCAAAATGTACCAACAAATAACCTTTGAACACTTAAATCCCTCCTATAAATAAAACCTTTACAAAGAAAGCCTGACAGAGATGCTTATTAATGCTCACACTGAGAAACCTCAGCACATCCTGAAGCTCTTCACTCAGCTGACTCCATTACAGCAAACACCAGAACACAACAACACAAAACACCCCCAGACTCAAGAGCCACAAAAGCCAAAACAAACACCACAGAACTGACCCTGCTGAAGCCCAGGAGCTGAATGAGCTCCTCCCTGCGGCACTGTGCCTTATCTACCCCAGGCAGCACCCACAGCCCCTCCCTCAGTGCCCTGGGGCAGGGGTGGGGCAAACCACCCCCTGGGATAAAAGGGGCAGGAAGAGGAGGGCTTTCTGTTTGGGCTGATGGCTGTAGCCCAGAAGGGGTCCCGGAGGGAAGAGGGCTCTTCAATAGAGCTTAACCAAGTCTGTTTTCTCTTAGATGCCAGAGAGGAGGCTTCAGAGCGTACTTAACACAGGTTACAAGTTGGGAAAAATGGAGTAGATATTACCCAACACAGGTTAAAAAAGGTTAGAAGTAGGTAAGAGTAGATTATAAATGGGGAAAAAAAGCATAAAGCCATTTAGAACTAGGGAGAAACAGGTTCGAAGAGGTCAAAAATGGCTTAAAATTAGTTAGAAATGACCAAAACCAGATCAGAAAGGGTCAAAAATATGTTAGAAACAGTCAAAAATTCTTTAACAAGGGGTTAAAAAACTGGGATTATGGGCTAGAATTAGCCAAAAAAGGTTTAAAAATGGGTTCAAATGAGGCAAACGTTGTAATATGGGATGGAAATGGATAAAAACAACTTAAAATGGCAAGGGTAAAGGCAAAAATGTGTTAGAAAATGAAAAAAAATGAATTAAAATGGGTTTTGAACAGGCAGAAATAGGTTGGAAGTGGCCAAAAAAGACTAAGAAATGGTGAAAATGACTTCAACTTCTTTAGAAATGGGAAAAATGGGTTAAAAATAACCAAACAAGCACTTAGAAATGGGCAAAAAAGAGTAGAAATGGCCAATGTGTTAAAAGTGATCATAAATGCGGACAATGGGTTAGATATGCAAAAATGGCTTGAAATGGGTTAGAAATGGCAAAAAGATTGGGTACAAATTGAGAAAAATGGTTTAGAAATGGCCAAAATGGCTTAAAATGGGTTAGAATTGGGCATAAAAGGGTTACAGATGGCAAAAAATGGCATAAAAAGGTTTGAAGTGCCCAAAACTGAGTAAGAAATGTCCACAAATTGTTTGGAAATAGGAAAAAATATGTTTAAAATAGGTCAAAAATGGAAAAAATGGGTTAGAAATAACCTAAATTGGCTTAAAACTGGTAAGAAATGGGCAAATATAGGATAGGTATGGTGCATAAATTGTTCAGAAATAGCCAAAAAAGGCTTAACATCTGTTAGAAATGGGCAAAAATGGCTTAGAAAAGGTAGGAAATGGGCAAAAATGGGTTGGAAAGGGCAAAAAATAGTTGAAAGCAGGACTGAGATGGGCAAAAATGGGTTTGAAATGGCCAAAATTGGTATAAATGGGTTAGAAATATGCAAGCATGGGCTAGAAATGGCCAAAACCTCTTTAGAAAAAGTGAAAAATGGCTTCAACTGGGTTAGCAATGGGAAAAAAGGGTTAAAAATAACCAAACCGGCTTAAAACAGGTTAGAAATGGGCAAAACAAGGGTAGAAATAGACAACAGAAGTTTAGAAAAGGTGAAAATGTGTTAGAACAGGCTATAGTTGGGTGAAAATGTGTTAGAAATTGCTATAAATGGCTTAAAATGAGAACGAAAAGAAAAAATATATTAAAAATAGCAAAAAATAGCTTAAAAAGGGTTAGAGATGGGAAAAAATGGGAAAGTATTGGCAAAAAATTGGCAAGAATTGGACGAAAAACGGCTTAAAAAGAGTTAGAATTGTGCAAAAAAAGGTTAGAAAAAGCCAAAAACAGTTTAGAAATCACAAAAAATACCCCCCTAAAACAGGATAGAACTGGGAAAATTCATTAAGAAACAGCCAGAAATAGCTTAAAACTAGTAAGAAAAGGGCAAAATTGGGATAGAAATTGCCATAAATAGCTTAGAAATAGCCAAAAAAGGCTTAAAATGAGTTAGAAAAGGGCAAAAATGGGTTACAAACTGCAAAAATGGCTAAAAACAAGTAAGAAGTGGGCAAATATGAGTTAGATACAGCAAGAAGTTAGTTAGAAATAGGCATAAATTGTTTGGAAAAGACCAAAATGGCTTAAGAAGAATGAGAATTGGGAAAAAAAAAAAAGTTAGCAATAGGCAAGACCAGTTTAGAAATTTCTAAAGAAACCTTAAAACGGGTTAGAAGTGGGAAAACTGGGTTAGAAAAAGCCAAAACTGGCTTAAAACCGGTGAGAAATGGGCAAAAATGGGATAGAAATGACCACGAGTAGTTCAGAGATAGCCAAAAAAAGGCTTCAAATGGATTAAAAGTGAGAATAATACATTCTAAAAAGAGCCAAAATGGCTTTATAATTGGTTAGAAGTGGCAAGGAATGGGTTAGAAATGGACAAAACTGGTTTAGAAATGTCCAGGAAGGCTTTAAGCATATTAGAATTGATGCTTTTCCAGAGCTGCTGTACCCACCCCTGTGCTTTCAGAAGCAAAGCACATCAGAAATGGGTAGGGGTCATGACTGTGTGCCCTGGGGGCAATGGGGCAGCTGCTGACTGTGAGCCTTTGCATCCTACCTGTGCTCTGCCTCCTTATGGAAGGAAAACATCGAAGCTGAGATTTCTCAGGCATTTCAGAGGGATGAACATGTCTCATTGCTGTTGGAATCAACAGGAACCAGACAGACAGGCATCTGGGAGGGAAAGGAAAGGACACCAAATACCTGGCTGAAGCTGGACTTATGAATCAACCATACTCCAGCCTCCAAAGGATGAATCAATCGTGCTGCTAATGCAGACTTTTCTGGTGACTTTAAGGGTCCACCCTTTCCAGTAAGATGCAAAACAAGGCAATAGCTGTATTACACACCACTACATAGGAGTATTCTCCATCAAAAGGACCTGGTTTTAAAAAGATCATTGCCAGCTGTCACTCAATTATACAAATTACCTGGAGATTTAGAAACCTAAACCAGGCCCTGCCAGGCCAGTCCAATGCCTCATGTGGTGAAACTCTGCTGACTACAAGCACATTTAGGGCATGGCAGCAAAAGCATCCCTCCCAGGAACAAAAGGAATGAGAAAATGATGGGGAAGCTCAAATCCCCTCTGACGGCTGCTTGGAGCTCTGTCTTCCTGCTGTGTGGCTGCAGCTTTTCCATCAAACCTGCCAGCACCCTTAACACCACTGTTGAAAAGACCCAAAGGCTAACGAAGCAATCAGCAACACATGGTTGGATAATGAAACATAGAGGTGATCAATACAGGGCTACTGAGAGGGGTTTGTGGTTCTATAGCTCTGCTTTCACACAGAGGGCTCCAGACCCCCCAGCCAAGCAAGCCAAAAGGAGAGAGGAGCTCTTCTCACGCAGAGATTAGCATGCCGCTGTCACCACGCCATGAGGCTGTTTTCAGCAGGAGTGCCAAGAAGCCAGTGTATGGGGCAGCAGTTCCTCATCTTGAATACAGGTGGGAAGTAAGTGATGGGAGGCTGCTTGTTTGCTCAAATGCTTATTGAAACTCTAGGTTGGGAAGGATGAGTAGAGCAGCTGGGGAGGATTGGTGGCCTGCCAGACCCAACAACTCATGGGAAGCAGCTAAGAAAGAGCTAACCTTTCTATGTGATGATGCATCTGGTAGAAATGCTCCATAAACAAAGCTGCCTGTTAGAGATAACCTGATCCTTCCACTGGAGCTGGCCTGCTTGGGCACGGTCCCATTTGCACTCCTCCAACCCTTTCTTGGTGCAGCTGCTACAGAAGGGATGCTTACAGAGCTGCAGTCATGGCCTCTGTGCATCAGGGGTGCAGACTTTCTCCACTGTCTTTAGCAGCAGCCTTTCTTTCCTTACATCCCATTTGTGCTGGCAAAAACCAGCTTGTGTCTGACCCAATTTGCACTATGGGAAAAAATAAATTCTGCCAATCATAAATACCCCACAATAAGCAGTTTTATACTAAAATAGGGAAAAGATGGAGACATGCATATAGAATAGGCTTCATATTTGAGGTTCTTAATCCAGCACTCATTAGCTGCTGAATATAGATGCTGGGGGCTGTTGCACCTGCTTGAGTCGCCAGCTTTGCTGCTGCCCACGTTGCCAACTCATTTCTTCAGGTGGGCTGGGCAAGTAAGGCCAAGTCCTGGCACGGGCATCTGAGGACACAAGAGCAGCGTTTTAGGGGGTTGTGGTCAAAGGCAGAAGCTTCACTGCTTGGAAATGGGAATAAAAGCTTATAAAAGCTTTTAGTCCTGTTTTTTCCCATGATGCAGCAAGCACAGCAAGATGAAGCCAGGCATTTCCCGGGTGCAAAGCTCTGGTTCCTCTTCTCTGTTGAGGACAAAACAAATACAATAATCCTCTATATACTTTTATTAGTACAAAAAGAGCACTTTCTTTCCCCAGCAGGAGGGGTGTGGACGGTGGAGAACCAGACTGGAGGTTTGTGCTGTTCAAGGGGTCATGCTGTATTCCTGCTTCTAAACGAGGAAAAGACAGCCCCAAATGAGCAGATAATAATTGTTTTGCACTGCTGAGCCCTTTGGTTACAATCACATATGTACGTAAAATAATCTCTGGGACCATCTTTCACACCCACCCAGCACTGTCTATCACTCACATGTGGCTTGGGAGCAGCTAACAGCATTGGGAAGGGGGGGCTGCCCAGTTAGGATGGAAGCAGCAGCTTATTCCTCTCACTCCAGTGGGATGTGGGGCACTCCAAGCTGCGTGTTTGGAAACAACCTGACCCACAGGCAGGGATCACCCCTGGCTGTCCAGCTCTGCGCTGGCCGTGTCCCTGCATGGGGTCCCTGCTGAGTGGCACTGGATGCACGTCTGTAACCCCATCATCAGGGCACGCTGTCCCTCCTTGGAGAGTAGGAGCTCTTCTCCCTGCAGCATGCATGTGGGTCCTTTCATGGCTGCCTGGCCAAGCAGCGGCTTGTGCCCATCACCCCCTAAGAAACCCATCCTGTGGGCAGGAAGCAGAGCAGTGCTCAGGCAGGGCAACACGAATGCAAAACCCTAAAAGTACTGTCACATTGAGAGCATCAGTATCCAGCGAGCAACCATTTGAAATTGCTAGCAAGTACGGACTAAGGTATTTCAGCTTTCTTACCTGTGTAGTTTGCACGCAAACCCCTATGCAAAAAACAGTACAAGAGGTGAAGGCCAAAACTGAGGCAAAACGTTACCATTTGACTTGCAAATGAGAGGTTTTAGTGCTTTTTGGGTGGCGCACAGGCAGCAGCATCAGTTCACCTTCTGCTTCACGGCGGGATGGGGAAAAATGATCCCCAGAAAACAGCGTTGACTGAAAAAGGCTGGGTTTTTTGGCAGCTGCCTCTCCCCAGGTGCCAAAGGTGTTAATTTCCAATGACATTTAGCAGGAAGTGGCTTTGTTTTTTTATACCATGTCCCTTAGGCTGCCGCAAGGTAGTGGAGCCTACATCCTGGCTCCTGGAGAAGGACTTTGTCCTTGTCTTTGTCAGGTCAGCAGCCTCACAGCAGATCCCCCATGCTGTGCTAGATCTTCTGCTGTGAGGAGGGCAAAGCGAGGGGTGATGCTGTGTGCCCCCTCGGGAGGTGACATGGCTGAGGAAGAGGAAGGGACTGGCTTAGGGAAGGATGTGCTCCTCCTGCACAACTGGCACGCTCTCACTGGGAGTGGGGTTCTGGAAACACATTAAAATGCCACAGACGGTATCAGGAGAGAGGAATTGCATGCAGAATGTGACTGTCCATTAAAAGCAAAACAAAAGGAAGCAATAAACCCCCTAACAAGCAGACCAGGTCAGTTTGGGCCACTTGAGGGTGGAAGATGCATCACCTTGTGTGCAGGAAAGCACAGAGTGCCCCTTGCCATTCCTGGTGTGCGTGCACCAAGCTCTATACTTAGGATAAAAACCAGACACCACCAGGCTGTTGGGAGAGCCAGAAGCTGCCAGTGATAGTTATGGTACCACCACTGCCCCCGCTGTGAGAAGGGCTGTTGTGAGATATGAGAAGATGATAGCCATTCGTCTGCATCCACACAGTCCCCTCAGTGCTAAGGGATGGCTGGGGCAAGGCTGTGCCTGCTCCTCATTGCAGCTCCTTCCTTTTCAGTAGGAAATACCAGGTTTTTGTCTTGGGACTTGCCTGGGCCCTGCCTTGTCAAGGAGCTGCCACGGGAAAGGCACCAGGCAGCAGCCACCACTCCACCACAGGGCCTCCACCAACACTGACTCCCCCTTCATGCACAATTAAGAAGCACACTGCTTGGCTTCAAAACATACAATATACTTTATTGCCTGCTAGATAACCAAAGTGAGGAGTAAACACCAGAGCTGGAAAAAGCAGAAAAGGACCAGGAGAAGGAAAAGAATATCCAGTCACCAAACAAGTTATCAGGCAATAAACCATACACAATATAAATAATCTGTTTCCCAAACAACTAAATCTTTATTTTGCTAATGGCCATTATATGGTTAATTATCAGTAGTAAAATCTCTGGATTTCCTTTTCTACACAGCATTAGTAGTAAGAAATATATAAGGGACTCTGCAGAAAGCAATACAAAGGAGTTATATACACAGGCACCTTCTGTGGAGCAAGAACAGAACCTCATCTAATAAGGAAGGGCTATCTACAAACCAGAGGACCATGGTAATACAATATTAGCTCAGACTTAGTTTAGCTGAAGCCTTCCCACAAGGTAGGCTAGCCAGCTTATGTATACATATATATTTTAATATAGATATATAGAGAGATTTATTACTTTAAAAATAATGTGAACTACCTGTAGTTCCTAGACTAATTTAAAGAGGCAGTGTACCTTTCTGAAGCTTTATTTCAGGAAGTATATTAAAAATGGTATATAAAAGACTAGCAGACCCAAACTCACGTACCAGCTTCTGGTATCTTCCCTCCAAATTATGTTTTTCTGATGCTATAGCTGCCATCTTCATTGACAGCAATGCCTTTAGTCATCTGGATTGCTATTTATGTTGCTGTAATTGCTACCACTAAGTTTACTGGATTATAGTGTTAGTAATTGTTGATTATAAATAGCAATAATGCTGCAGTACACTGTCAAAGCCTGGCCGCGCTATGAGGATCTAGTCTGTATGTGCATGCAGAGTTTTGTTGTTTAATCTAAAAGAACATTTCTCAGTCAAAAAGTGCTTCCCCCGCCAACCCACCCGTGATGTTCAAACCATGTCGCAAGGGCTCCTCTCTCTAAGGAAGATGTGATGCCTCTCACCCCACACCGAACTCTCAGCAGTCCTCCAGACAGCGTCCATCTGTCCATCTGTCCATCTGTCCATCCATCCATCCATCCACCCATCCATCCATCCATCCGTCCATCCATCCATCCATCCAGCCGTCTGTCCATCCATCCATCCATTCATCCCATTTTATTTTTAGGGCATAGCCCTTCCCTCAACCCACAGCCAGTGTCCTGAGGGGTATTAAATATGACTTATTAAAACTAAACCTGGCTACTTGAGGACATCCTTTTAACACATTTTGGGCCAGATTTCCAGCTGGACCACTTCGGCCTCATGTTCCCCACAGCACACAGGCAGGCAGCAGAGCATTGCCTGTTGCTGTTGTCCAAGAGCCCAAGCCACCAAGCAGGGAATGGGGAAGGGAAGAACTTTTGCTGCAGACACTGTTAGGACTCACTGAGACTAACGGTGCCTTCTGGGCCACCCACTTCCTGTCTGCTCCCAGTTTGCATCTTGGGGTCCACTTGCAAAGGTAAAGTGGGAGCATCCACGTGCAGATGGGCAGGGATATTAAAAACAGGGATAGAGGGACAAGGTCCTTTCACAAGTGATGTCATTGTGCTCTCAGCCCAACCCTCTCCAGGCTTCAATGCTCATGAGGTGCAGCATCACTTTTGTTCATGATGGCACTTAACATACCCCGTGCTGTAAGGGTTTCTAGGAGCCTCTTCCCAAATCAGTGATGACACCCTGATATGCAGTCACTCTACCTTGGGTACCACCCCAGTGGTGAGGAGCTGGGTTTGCACGAAGTGGCTCAGACCCAGTAAAGACCTGAACTGCAGCAGCACAAGCATGGGGGTGCCACTTGGACAGAAAACCCAAGCAAGGTGGCTGTGGGTGCAGGAGAGATGTTTCAAGCTCTGGCTCTGTTTTCACATGTACCCAGGTATCCTTCAGAGCCTGCAATGCTTCCTTGTGACCTTCTGAGCCAGGATCCATCCTGTGGGACTCAGCACAGTCCCACCAGCACAAGGATCTGCTCTGTTCCCCTGTAACACCCAACCTGGCATAGGCCACTAGGCAGGAACGACCTCCAGAACAAGCACTGACACTGACCAAAAGCATACAACACACCCTCAACAGAAGCTGTCTTTTGAGTATAGCACAAAACGTTATCAAGAAGAGTGTGGCAATTAAATAAACTGTTTCCCATAATAATTCTGATGTTTTGAAGGAGAGCTGGAACATGGGTATTTTAAAGAAGGATGTCCCTGATGGAACAGGATACATCTGCACTATTAGAGAATGACGGATGGTCTGTATTCAAAAGCATACCTGTCACTGGCACTTGGCCAGGCAAACACATCCTTCCTGAATTCAGCATTGCCCTCTGCATCTTTGCTTATAAAACAGTAAGGCTAGAACATTCCAGAATGATATTCCATAGCGACCTCAGAAGCACCTTAGCCATCCAAGCAGCAGGAATCCTTCTCTATCCCATCCGGGTACCCACCTGGCGCATGCAGGTAAGTATGACAAGAAGAGAAGCACATGCAAAAGTTAGAAGCTGACCTGCACGGCGCACGATGTAAATTCTTCTGCCCCTATTGGCAAAGCCACTGTGTGAAAAACCGCTGTTCAACACTTCACTCCCTGCATCGCCACAGAGTATTGGTTCACCTTACTTATGTACCCGGACCTTGCTTTACCCTTGGTGTTACACAGCAAGCACAACAGGAGGGGAAATGGCCCCTTTTTTTTTGTGTTTTGATAAAGAATTTTCTCCCTGCAAGGGCTGCAGGAGCAGTGTTATTTTCCAGTCTTGTCAGTAATTCCTGTTCAGCTCTACAGGACTCAAAGGACATGCTGATAGCAGCAAGGAGGATACAAGCAGCATCCTGCTATGCTGGGAAGGGGGAATAAAAAGGCAAATTTTAAGAGAGAAACACTTCCATTAGATATAAAATCAACTACTGAGGAAAAGGATTTAATTTGGAAGTCATGCTCAGGCTGACCTGAGCAATGTGCAGCCTTTTTAGTCACTTTTGACTCCACCACAACTTATTTTTCCTTATCTGAGGTAGGGTTTCTGAGGATGAGCAGGAGCAAGGGAATCAGGGAGAATGAGGGATTAAGAGTATCAGAGCAGGAAAGAAAGTGAAACATGGAAGAAAATACTTTCCCTTCTCCAGGCATTGCTGAGGATTATATCGATCGTGAAAGCTGGGGACTGCTGAACGTATTGGTTAATTTGCAACTGAAGTGCAGTTTGATAGGCACCCACTGTATTTCACAGTCTGTGTGTGAAAACAGCAGCCAAAACCTCCTAGTGCTGGGCCATCCTTGCCAAGGTGATTAATGGGCTTGGGGTAAACCAGTTCATCCCTTCCGCACACTTACTTTCCCCTGTTATAGTGCCATTTTTCCCAGTCACAAGCCTGTTGATGAAATTGTGTTTTCTGATCTGCTCTGTTGCACCTGTTTCCTTTTTAGCCATTAAATGCTTTTTCTCTCAACACTCTCAGATCGCCAACTACTGCAGGAGGTTGTCTGTATAAGCAGGCACAGCAACCGGCATGCAGGCAGGGAGCTTCCTGACAGTCCAGGATAAGCGGAAAATGAAGGCATTTGCACCCCTTGCTTGAGGGATGTGCTCTCCCCTTTGCTTCCCAGTTGGGTGCTTGTTCCCAGGAATGGGTATTCTACACAGAGAAAAGCATTGTCCATCCCTGTGAGACTCCTCAACAAACACGGCATTGCCCCAGGTAAATCACCGCACCGTCAGTAAAGGGGCCCACTGCTACTGCTAGCACTAGTTGGTCTTGCTCCATTATTCTCCTAAGTGTTCCCAAATCATTCCACTAGCCTCAGTTTTGGAGGTGGACAGCATCCCAGGTACAGCCATGGGTCCCCATCCAAAGCAGAGACCCAGGGATGTCCTGGTCCCTGTGCTACTGCCACCATGGCAGGCAGCTTTTCCCACATCTCCTGGGGAGAGGCTGGATGGGACAGCAGGCAGGGACCTTGCTGTCAATGCAGCAGCATCCCACCAGGAAAATGCCTGCTCCAACCCTGGAGGCAGCCGAGAGAGGACAGCTGTAGAGTGAGGGCAAGCTGCAGCGCCATTGGCTCACCAGCCTCTCAACGTGGCAGGCACAAACTCTGCCCCATGAAATCAATGCTGTTCTCTTTTGGTTTCCTCCTCACAATATGGCTTTAATGATGGACTTGGACTGCCTGAAGAGGGTACTGAGGGAAAAGCTGGCCAGTTGGGTTGATTTGGGTTCTTTGGTTTGGTTTTCTGGTTTTTACTGTCAGAACTCTGTAAAAAAACCCAGAAACTAAAGGCAACTGCTAGATAGAAAACACAGCAGGAGCAGAAAGATCTCTGTGAACCTCCCTGGTATGGCTATTAACCGCCAACCTGACACACCACTCGAAAGAAGAAATTTTCAGAGGCATGGAGGAGTCCCGTGGCTAGCAATGCAGTTGGGCTGGCACTCCTTGACAATCCCAGTTCAGGTTTTATCTGATCGTTGTTTCTAAGGTTGCATTTATAAAACCAGCTCAAATGCCTCTCTGTCCAACATCTTCGGAGGACACCGTCTTTTTCTCCTATAGCCTAAATTTTGCACTTGGGCATGGGGGGAATAAACCACCCTCAAGAAGTAAAGATAGTCAAACACTGGAAAAACAGCATGGGGAAATGGTTGAGTCTCCGCTATTAAAGGCTTTTAAGGTGAGGTTCAATGCTCATGCACTGTGGGCATTATGACAAGTATAGTTTAACCTGCCTTAGAAGCATTCTAGCTGACATCTCCAAGTCCCTTTTGGCGCTGTGACTCTCTGCCAACTCAATACTGCCAAGATAACATCCCGCCATGACCCAGGATGTGTTCAATATCCTGACTGTCTGCTCTGTTTTCTGCCTTGGCTTGCTATTTGTCTAGGAACACACACAAGCTCTTCAGACATCCTATTAAGAGTCAGCTTACATCTTCCTCACAAACCAACAAAAGCCTCTCTTAAAGTCCCCCTGAAAAAGAACAAGTGGGGAGCAGCAACCCAAGAAGAACACAGGGAAATGTTCACACTAACATCTTGAAGCTGCCATGGAGAGCTTCCTTCAGCCTTTCATTATCTTGGAAAACAGTGACCAAAAAGTGTTGGCAAGACAATAATGAGCAAGAAAACCGCACACTGACAAGAACCACTCCATCTTTCAAATACCCACTGCTGGTTCTTGCCAATAGCTTCTGTGGTTTGGACACTCAAAAAGCAGCTGGTTTTAGAAATCTTCTACAAGGAGCCCAAAGAATTACCTGGTTAAATGAAACATGAGTCTGCCTCGAAAAAAAGGAAGAAAGAAAATACGTCAAGCAAGGAGCCTGGGACATTTTAAACCAGCACTCACAAGCATCCAGATGAAATGCCATTAGGAAATGCCATTAGGAAATGCCATTAGGAAATACCAACGCTACTGCAACAATGACTTGTGATGCTACAGTTCACATAATAGAGTTGCTCAAAGCTGACCTCACACACTGAGCTCCTCTCAGCTGGCTTATAGTGCACAATTAACATAACACCATTAACAGCAATCAACCTACAAGGAATGAAAGGAAGCGAACACCAGCAGCGGCGGCAGCACCGGTCTGCCACGCTCACCCACAGATGGCTGTGGGAACCCATCTGTTCCCCATTCCCGCAGCACACAGTGACGTCAGCAGCTTGCTGATCTGCCCTCACCGAGGCAGAAACACAAGTGGAAAATGCTGAATTTGATTTATGGACGTACTGGCCTTTCCTATAGGCTTGTCCATGCCCTGAATTACTCATTTCCCCCCCCCCTTTTATAAATTTCACATGGGTAAATAAAAGGTAATCTCGCGCCACGCTTAACTATGACAGTCTGTGGCATCCTTCCTGAATCCATGTTTTTTGATCGAATCAATGCCCAGTAACAATAATACGAGGATAAGAATGTCTTTGCATCAGCAACAACGCCATGTGCACAGGGCCCTGAGACAGCCACCACCACAGTATTTCAAGGAGACGGTCGGAGGTTACAACAGCGAGCACCCTGTGTGGTTACAGCCAGCATGAAACCTACCGCAACAACTCAAACCCACTGAGACGCGCTCACCCCGCACCAGCTCTGTCACACACAGGACCCAGGACACCTCTCAAACAGAGGGAGATGGAAGATACAGCAACCAAAAGCCACGCTTTACTGACTGACCAGACACGCGCTGCACCAGCCCTCACTCTGATACGTGAATGCTGCAGGTGCAGCTCTTACCGCAGTTTTCTGCAGCAGGGGCTGAGGGGCTCTGTCCGCATCCTTGAGCTGGCATCCGCATCCTTGAGCTGGCATCCGCACCCAAGCAGTGAGGATGCTGTGCTATGCTTCCCGATAGCCAGGGTGCTTTCATCAGAGGGAAAGAAATGACACTTCACATAAACATTGTCCTGACCCTGCAGGCTCCCCCCATGCCTACCTGTTGGTTTAGGTGAGGTTTTATGGGCAGGGTAACTGGAAAAGCCAGTATTTATGCTTGATGGATCTGATGGTTTCTTCAGTAATTATGGAGGAAGAAAACTGAATGGTCCGGGGACTTTTTTCCCCCTCTAAGATTAGAAATGTGGTAAGAGTTCTATTCAGCAAGTTAAGGCTTAGTGTGAGTTAACACAAATGTCTCAGTTCTAATAAGCACTGCTTAAGGGGATTTTGGCTTGTTTTTAAATAAGAATTAGTTATTAACATTAGTTGCCATAACAAACCATGCATCAGAAATGAACCGCACCAAATCCTCACACACTGTGAATCTACTCTTAACAATACAGTGTTCAAAGGAGCAAATAATTCACCATATTTGACATATCCTGGCACTGGCGCTGCTTGGGCTTTCTTAGAGGAAGCTGGGCAGAAGAAGGGGCTGGGGGGCCCGGCTTTGCTGCTCTACCCGCTTTGCTGGAGGATCCCACCTCCTCGTGCCTATCATTTGCAGAAGTTGGGTTTGATGCACACTTGAGGAGAAGCGTTGTTAAATACCATTAAATAAAAGCCACTCTCTATGGGTTTTTCTGAGCTGTGCAGCAGGTTGGGAAGGTGGGACACTGCCTACCCTACTGAACATCAGTGGGATGGTTTGCCACTGATTCCATCAGGTTTTTAGTTGCTCAGGAGAGGAAAGGAAAGGCAAGAT